>JAIQCW010000139.1:0-34734 GCA_020283715.1 Cytauxzoon felis
TTATTTTTTTAATTATTATTATATAATTTAGGCGTTGTACGGCAGTGAATGTAAAGGGATCGCAATTCCAATCGCGTTTACCATTCCCAGAGCGTCTTCGAGGTTGGTTTAATATTTCAGTAATGAATATTCTATAGGGCTTCGTGATGAAGATCTACAGAGTGCTGCAGGTATACCAGATCTTATATTCATACACTCTTCTGGGTTTACATCTGCTGGTACTACCAAGGTAATTTAAATGTACATAATATATACATCATATCAGGAATCAATGCTGAAACTTGTCACTCTTACCTTAAATGAAGCTAACACAAAAGATTCTAATGACTAAAGTGTTTATTCACCTGAGGTTACCTCCAACTCTTCTTCCACTCGCCGTTCCACCTGAGGTTACAATCCACCTTTCCTTCGTCTTGCAGACAGCTCTTCCAATTACCTATCTCTAAAGAGTAGAGCCACTCCCGGAGATCGTGGCAGAAGTGTAGTGGATTGGACATCAAGTGGAACCTGCAGCTGATCTATGGAAGCGGAGGGTAAGGTAAATAAGTGAGCCGCCACGGCGAGTGGAAAAGAGAGTAGTATTGGACCTCAAGTGGACTACCCGTAGCTGATCTCAGGGAAGCGGAGGGGGAACTAAATAAGGAAGCCTCCACGGCAGTGGGAACAGAGTTGGATTGGACCTCATGTGGAACACATACTGCAATGACCTATGGCGTTACAGCAAGTCTAAAAATGGACTTCAACTGTGCTGTATAAGATTAATATATTAAATTTAATTATTTGACATTAAATTAAAAGTGATTAAAACCCGACAATATGAAGTGGGGTCATTTAAATAATTAATTTATATTATAAATTTTTATCCTTCTGTATCTACGAGTGGGAATACATAATAATAGACATGTATTTCATCTGATGTTGATCCGGACATGTATGTTTTGATTAGTAGAGCCCCATTATCTTTAATCATAATTTTGATCTTTCTTGAAAATTTGAGTCCATTTGCTACACATTGTAAACATTTAGTACCATATTTATGTAATCTTGGTTTCGTGACATGATATTCATCAAAGATGTTCCTATTGAAACAGAAATCCCATTTTACTGAAATTGTTGAATTTTCACGTGCCTGATAAATATAATGAGAAAATGATGGGGTAAAATATACAAACCATTCCTAATACATAATTAGAATCATCAACTGCAGGTAATACTTCCATTATTAGTTTACTACATGTTGAATCCATTGTAATATCAGCAATGCATGGATATAAAAGTTTAGGCTGAAGAGATGGGGTTGAAAATTCATATTCAACATACTGCGATTGTAAAGTAATCAAAATTACTATTATTATTGAAATCCCAATCTTCAAATGGAATTTGTAGCTTTAATAAGGTCATGAAAAAAAATTGTTAACCCAATTAAACTTACAGGTGACATTTGTATAGTCTTCAATTTGCAGTATAAATATTGTTCAACCTCAGATGAATGTTTATACTTATCATAATTTGTACATTTCCCTTTTAAAACAATATGTCTATCACTAGAATTATAAGATAATGTGATCTCATTCTAATTTAATGTTATATAAATAATTATATCTCAACTAACATTTGGTGAATACATATTAATACAAATCAATAAAGCTTGTAATGATACTACAACATCAGCATATCTACTCCCTTGAAATTCATCATCATATGTAAATGTATATTTATTGAATAAATTCTTAGATATACTAACACAACTATACATTGATTGCCCACTCATCATCGATTGTATCATTAAATCTATATATTCATAGATGATGTAACACTCTCCTTCAACATACATTGTGGTTTGAATACAAAATGTATATAAAATAAGTTCCTCATCCTCATACCATGATGATAATCTCCAGCAGATGCCTTGACCAATGAAAAATTACGTCCTATAAAATATATATTATATCCTTCAATAAACTCACCACTCAATGATGGATTTATAGATAACAATAGTTGTTTCATAAATCCAGCAGCATGTAAAGCACATTCTACAGTTATCTCATTTATCGATCTCAAAGTCCTATCATCCGGTTCATTATCCCAAAATTCACCAATCGGTGATTGCTGAGAATCTATAGTCTGAGAACAAAGAATTTTACTCCTAGAAATGTACAACTGAGACATTTTTCTATGTCTAATGCTCAATTATCGAAAAATCAGTACAACATCCTCCTCATAAAATTAGACGAGAGGTAATTACAATATCAAAAGATAATACCTCAGTCTTGGAAATATAATTACAACATCGTAATATAATACTTTGATTTCGAAGTTAAACTCCACTTCAATTTGGAAAATGATACTTTACCTCCACCTTCAACACACCACATGAGTCCAAATTAATACATCAACAATGAAATGCGCATTTTTGTATACTTAAAATGTATAGTATCTCTTGTAATTAGTAATGTCAATGTACTTTTCTTAAACTCTATAGGATTTAAATACGACAACCATTCGAATCAAAGCCAGAGGCTTTGTAGGAATCCTATAGGTATTGTCTACAGCAATGGCTTTATAAATTTAAAACCTTCTAATGGCTTAATAAACTCCAATAGGAGCGAATTTTATCGGCAAAAATGTAATTCTTTACCGTTGAACTATTCAGACTATGTAAATGAGAAAAAGACACCAAGAGTTTCAACAACTAAGACTGTCTATAACATTTTGGCTATAGAAACTAGTTTTGATGACACATGTGCAGCTATAGTTAATAGGTACTTAAAATTACATTATAAAATTATAAAAATATAGTAACGGCAATGTACTTGCTGAAGAAAGAGTGTCTCAAGGCCTCTTTAATCAGAAGTTTGGTGGTATGAACCCTAGTGAATCAGTTAAAGTACATAAAGAGAAGATATATACTGTTATTGATTCAGTATTAAAGTCAGCTGGTATGTTAAATTCACTGAACACATATATTTATTATTAGGACTATCTATCGAAGATGTAAATCAAATTGTAGTAACAAAAGGACCAGGTGTTGAAATATGTTTAAGAGTTGGATACAATGTTGCATTGGAATTATCTGAGAAGTATAATATAGAATTGATGGCTGAGAACCATATAGCAGCACATTGTATATCACCTATGATAAAAAATAATCAATTTCGATTTACACCCAAGTTCAAATCGCAATCAACTAATGTATATTCATTTTTCTATCAAATTTATATAATTTTAGGCGTTGAGATATCCATACCTTTGTTTATTATTGTCTGGTGGTCATTCTCAGATTTATGTCGTTGAGAATCCCATAAAATTCCATCTAATTTCAGATACTATGGATCAATATGTTGGTAATGTACTTGATAAATGTGCAAGGTTAATTATAGATTTAAATCTTTATATTATTTTTTTTTAGAGAATTGAATTTATCTCTACTTACTGGTGGTGCTCCAGAATTAGAAGCTGCTGCTTCAAATTGTAAAGAATCACCTTATAAATTTACTATACCTTGTAGAAATAATCCATTCTCTCAATTCTGGTATGTATACCATTCCATGTTCTATAGGTCAATATTCTTTTAGTTTCTCTGGAATTATAACACAATTAGTTGATGAAGTAAATAGAGCCCTGAATGATCATAACATAAAAAATATTGAAGATTTACCATCAAATATTATCAATCAATTAGCATTTTCAGTACAAGATGGTTTGATGAATTCATATATAATCACATCAATCATACTTCAGTCGTATTTCAACAAGTCTTAATCCAATTAGATAAAGCCATGGATATCTCCGAATGCCTCTTTGGTATCAATAAACTAGTCTTCGTCGGTGGTTTGTTGATTCACTAACATGAAATTACAACCCTCCACCTGAGGTCGTCCTGCCGTCTCCACTTGAGGTCCTTCCATCTTTCCCATTGCATGGAGCTTCTCTATTTATTTCCCCCTCAAACTCCCGTAGATCGTTTTCGGGTATTCCACTTGTGGTCCAATCACAAATTTCACTACTTCATTTTTACCCCCAAAATTTGACGAAAATCCTTAATTTCTGGGGAAACTCATGAAGATTGTGGAATGATTATTGGATGTATTTCTAATGTTAATACTTCATTGTAAAGGACTTTGATGATTGTATTTGATTTACTGAACCTTACTTCATTCCATTTTATTTTCATTGAGATATCTTCACAAACATAGATTCCATGACTTTAGTCGTATCTCATCGAGATTAGGTTTATAACCTCAGGTGGAACCCGTAGCTGATCTCAGGGAAGCGGAGGGGGAAGTAAATAGAAGAAGCTGTCTGCAAGACCAACCTCAGGTGGAGAGTAGGATTGGACCTCGAGTGGATTATACATCGGGTGGAATAAGTTCATTTGGATGTAATAAATATTGAAATATAGGTGTTGCATGTAATAATAGATTGAAGGAGTTGATATTATTATTATTTGAATATCGTAATAAGAATAGGATAAATAGATATAGAATATTTTATAAGAAGATGATATTATATATGAAGAAATATATGATAATGGGTGGTTTATATAATAAATGTATAGATAATGATAGAATAATTAAGATTAAAGAATATGCTAATAAGAATTATACAATAGATGATTTAATTGAATCATTATGGGATTCACAATCAACATTACAATTTTTAAATGATGATAATAGTTTTCGTATTAGTAATATATCAAAAATTGAATTATTTAGATCATTACATGATTTATATTTTAATTCAATAAATACAGTACAATTTCTTAAATTAAATAATAATATTAAAGATGCATTAGATAATGATATTATTATTAAACCATCAATTGATATTTTAAATAAAATTAAATATTTAGAAAAACCAAATTCATTACTTATTTCTAATCATATTAAAAATTATTATAATAATAATAATAAATGGGAATTATATACTACTAGTAATAAATATTCTACTGATAATGCAGTTATGATCTCATTTAGTCTATTAGAAAAACATAAGTATATTTTATATATCATCTATAATCATTAATCATTTATAGAATTGGTATCAATGGTATCATTAATGAATCTAAAATCAATGGTAAAGATGTATTACCCAAATGGAATCTAGCTCATCGAAAACATTGGGAATTATTACAACATATCTGTAAACTACACTCTTTTATAACTAATGAATAATTATTATATATAATATCGAAAATACTCTAGACAATATTACTTCCACTTGAATCCACTATTTCCAGTCGATGTCCAATCATACTCTTCGTTCCACCTTTCTTCGTCCTGCCGTCAGCTTTCTCTATTTACTTCCCCCTCCGCTTCCCTGAGATCAGCTACGGGTTCCACTCGAGGTCCAGAACTATTATTCATTCCACTTGAGGTTACATCCAACATATCCTTAGCACCATCTTCCATCATTCCCATGATGGATGATCCATCACTACACTTCATCACTACCTTCACTTCCGGAAATCGCTTTACCGTTTACGGGGTGGTAATGCTCATCCATATTATAAGAGAGGGAACTCATGGACGACTGTAAATATAACTAAAGGTCCTGAGGTATCAGGAGTCGACAGTGAACTTCAAACTGAATTTGGTAAAATCATCGATAAATACGAAGTTAAGCTTGAACAGGAGGCTAATGCCACTGGTTACAAGGCACGTCCTGACAATACGCAAATTAATGTTACATCATTTACTGATACTGCTCAAACATATAAAGGTTTTAAACATACCCTTCCTGGTTCTAGCACTAAAAAGATAAATCGCATAACAATACACGGTCACGCAATAAAAGGAATACAAGATTTAGATAGTACTCCTTATACTATTTCTGATAAACAATTCGTATTTGTATATTTTAAAAACGATGATGGCGATCTTAAAAAACCCCTATTGATATGTTTATCGAAGGATGGTAACGCAGGGGGTAGCGATAAGAATACATGGTATAAACGTGAGAGGAAAAATAATGAATATATATGGAAAGATGTTTCTGCTGAAGATGGTTATGATACTATAAATCCAGGTGGATCAGACGGCTAATCAATTGATTCTACACTTGTGCCTAAACTCAAAGGAATTAAAGATAAACTCGGTGATGAAGATAAAGGTTATATTAAACCAGATCTTGTTGTAAAATTGGATTACGCTGCCAAGGGTACAACGCCAATTACATATCGGACCGGTGATAAACAAGTTATCGTTACACCAGTAACTCAGCAAGCTGGTGTAGAATACAGGGGTTTTAAACATGACGTTGGTTCTGGAACTATAGATAAAGTTAAAATACATGGAAATGAGACAAATATTAATGGAGCTGCTCTACAAAATAAACGATATGTATATGTATATTTTCATAACACGGATGATCCTAAACTTGAAAGACCATATTTAATATGCTTACAAGAAAGTAGTAGTGGTACTAAAACGTGGTATAAACGCGAGAATAAACAGGGTGGTGGTGGATATACATGGAATACAACAAACGATTTTAGTACTAAAGATCCAGATCAAATCTCCACATTTGCAACTAACCTCGATGAAATTAAACAAGCACTTGAATCTTCTGGTAATGATACAGGTTATACTCCATTAGTCTCTGTTGAAATTGATATAAGTCAAGCACCGAACGATGCAACTGGTACGGATGGAGGTAAATATATGTCGGGAGGTATAACAATTGAAGTGACGAAACAAGATGTTGGAACATGGAAGCGTTATAAACATTCTAACTCTGCTAGTACTTCCGGATTTACACTCGGAAAGATAACCCACAGCGATAAGGATATGACTGGAACTGGACAAAACGAATTGACTGCTGATATGTCTACACAAATTCAACCTCAGGGTGCTATATATGTTTATTATTCTGATAATGGAAATAATTTACATCAACCTAAAGTAATATGTATATCTACTGGTGATCCTTCACAAACTTCTAAGAACAAGTGGTATAAGGCAGGTGATAATGAGAGTAGTTGGACTAAATTAACAAATAGCGATACTATAACAACTAAAAATCCAAATGCCACTAGCGGAGGAACTGAAGTTACTGCAGAAGACCTTACTAACGCTGGTGCTGAAACTATTAGTATTGACATTAGTAAAGTCACTCCTACAATTAAATTAGATAAGAGGCCGAAGGAGAAGGGTCCTACTAAAAAGATTAAATATAGAACTAAAGGTATAGATGTTGAAGTTGAGAAGAAGACTAATGCAACTGATTCTAATAATGTACCTGAAGGATATGTGGCATATACTCATTCTGGTAATGTAACGGGTAGAGTCAAATTTAAGCATATGGGTAATGAACTTAAGGGATTACCTGGAAGTGTGAGTATTAGTAATACAAATAAATTATGGGTATATTATAAGGAGAAGGATAGTCAGCCGAAAATCGAGAGACCATTATTAATATATGTTAAGCAGACTACTAATGATACATGTTATCATAGGGGTCTTGAATGGAAAACTAGTTCTGTTACAGGAAATCCAAATGATAGTGGTTCTACTGGTATTAGCATCCAAGCTAAAAACTTGTTTACAGGTAAATTAGTTAGACAGGGTAAATTCTTAGAAATAGTATGTCCTGATGATATGTATTCAAACTCTAATTATTGGAATATCTATTTCATCATTCAACAACACACTTTCCAATATTTCCCCACAACTACATTAAAAGTTATGGGGTATACTAATATAAATATTATTATTATATTGACAATAGATAATGATACAGTTTAATATATCTTATATTGATCTAAATGGTGCAGATGATCAATTATTCACATAGTTTCACTTAAAATATAATAATAATAAAAAGACATGTGAAGATTGTGGAACCAATACTAATTTAATACATAAAAATATTATACAAATTGTAATTGTAAAAATGGTGATACTACAATTGACGAATATACTGAGACATTAGAATATTGCGGCTTTATAATAACAATGGATATAATAGACATACATATTGTTTACTGTATTATATGCTAATATATCGAATGTATAATGACCAGGATATAAGGTAACATCCTACCAATTGTAGAGCAATTTTCACTTTTATTTGAGCTCCAACATATTGCTTCGTTCGAGAAAAACATAGTTTCACCCCACTTTATTATTTTACCCCATTTTGCAAATTCTTTGAATATTGATTCATTATTGCTATTGTTTAAACATGTTGTATTGTAGATGATCAGTTATTTTTGTAGTAACAAATATTGTAGATTGTATATAGTTGTTGTACATTAGTTACATGTGTATTGTGTATTATGTATTTTTGTATTATTATTGGCCCCATTGTTTGTAAATTGAGGCACAATTTGCTGCATTTTGTAATTTAACATTAATATCTCAACCTCAAATAAGCTTAATTCATTGATGTATCGTATTTGTAAGAGAATGTATATCCTTCCATTCATTATCATCGCATTGTGTAAATACACATCTATAGCAGGTTGTTGCGGAGATGACAAGGTTGTAGACTTGGATATCAATATTAAAGTTGGCACTAATAAATTTAAAGTTACTTCTAAGGAAGTTGATGGTATGGTTGTATACAAAATTAAACTCAAAAAAGGATACAAAGTACGCCTAATTACAGATGGGAACAAAATTGTCTATGAACCAATGAAAGATGAGAAGTTCAAGTACTTGGAAGCTAAGTATTCAAACCTTAATGATAATGAAGTTATATTGGCAACATTACACTTCTCACTTGGATTGTGTCGCGGTAACTACGGCGTAAATTATTTCTTGCTCCCTGAGGGATGGAACAAGATGGGTAATGGATTTTGTAAGTATATCATTAATAAAATCAAGAACGGTGAATATATCAATAGGGAACGTGTGGTAAAGGAATATTATGATATGTTGGAACATGCTAAAAGGAAGATTGATATTGATGTATCTAAAGGGAGTCCCATTTCACATGATGTTACTGTAGAAAAACATACAGAAGGTTGTATACATACAAACCTTTATAAAGTCAATGACAATGTTGTAATTGGTAGAGTTAAAGCTGGAAATAACCCAATTTGGAATTTGAAGAGGGAAGAGGGATTTTTCGGATGCTATGCAATGAGAGTTTATTATTTGGAAGACACGCCGGAGTTGTTAATTTTAACTATAAAGGATTCTAGAGGTTCATTTGAATTGTATTATAATAGAGATGATAACAATAGATATTCATCGATTAAAAAGAGCGAATTTGTTGATAGATTAAATGAATTGAATGAGAGATCAATGAGGATGAAAGAGCTCTTGAAAAAGAAAGTTGAAGTTGATGTAACATATAATCTAATTGTCGTAGACGCTAATAAGACCACCCGTGGACAAGGTAAAGTAAGGGACTTGGATGGCATGAGTACACGTATAATCAATGCATCGTATGATTCAATAATATACAAAGTTACTGATGGACAGCGTCTTGTTTGGAAAAGAGATGGTGAAGGTATTTATGGATGTTATAGCGTCAAGGTGTACTATCTGAATAAATCACCAGAGCTCCTAGTTTTGAACGTTAATACATCTGAAGGCTTTAAAGATTTGTACTTGAAAAAAGATGGAAATAAATTCTCGGAGGTTTCTACAGACGACTTTTACAATAGATTAAAGGAATTAGATGATAGTACTAATCAGAAAAGGCAATGAAAAAGAGAGATTCTACCACTAGTATATAACCATATTTTCCATTACACTCTCCACCTGAAGTTACAACCTTATCTTCGTCCTGCCGTCAGCTCTTCTATTTACCTCCCCTCGGATTCCCTGAGATCATCCTCGGTATGATGTCTACCCCGAAGAACGAAGATGTTCAACCCGGAGGAACAGAACTCGGGTATGTAGATTGGACCTCATGTGGACTACCCGTAGCTGATCTCAGGGAAGCGGAGGGGGAGGTAAATAGAGGAGCCTCCACGGCAGTGGAATGAAAGCATATCCACTTCCAGGTTGTTCTACTCAATATATCCTAACAACTTTATACTCTGAAAAATGCAGTAGGATTCATTTCTTAAATGTATAGTAGTGATATTAAATTATTAATATGAATAACGTAATGTATCGATTAAAGTATTGTAAATTGTAGTTTATTATTCTTGTCAAATGTACCATAGGATTTTAAAATAATAAAGTCTTGTTTCAACTTTGTAAAATAGTGTTTAATTGTAATTAAATGGGAATGAAATGTCTCCAATAATTTGGTGATGTAATATCACTTAAATACATGTAAATATAATGTAGTATATTTATATTATACATATTAAACTATTGAACAGTTCCTATATCGATGACATTACACTCGAAGTCCAATCCTACTCTCTTCGTCTTGCAGACAGCTTCCTCTATTTACTTCCCCCTCCAGCTCCCGTAGATCGCTTCCAGGTTCAATTTTAGGGCTCCACTTGAGGTCCAATCATTATCTTCATTTTTAACTCGAAAATTTGAAGGAAATTCATCATTTCTGGGGAAACTACTGAAGATTGTGGAATGAATATTGAATGAAATTCTAATCTCAATATTTCATTGAAAAGGAACTTGATGATTCTATTGAGTTTATGAAACCTCATTTAATTCCAAGTTATATTCATTGAAATATCTAGACAAACATGAATATCGTCACTTTATCCTTATCTCGTCGAGATTAGGTTATAACTTCAAGTGGAACCTGGAAGCGATCCACGGGAGCTGGAAGGGGAAGTAAAAGGAAGAGGCCTCCACGGCAGTGGGAACAGAGTTGGACATTGGGTGTTTTGGTAATTTATTTCATTCTATCATCGCTTTTTTCGATTTCGTGTTCGATATTGACGTTATCAAGTTCTGAGATATCTTCATCGTACATTCTATCATTTTTATTGGGTATAAATCTGATATCACCGAAATCATGATAGATTGGTGTTTGTATATTATAAAATTTTCTAGCATTATCTTCAGCTTTTCTAATAGTAATAAAATTTAATATTTTTTTTAATTCTCCTAATTGTAATGAATAGAAATCAAGTTTATGTCGTTTCCATTTGAGTGGTATTTCATTAATAAATTCTGGTGATGTTAATTTATCGATTATATTATTTTTTTTCTATACGATTTTTACGATTAAGATAATATTTAGATATCCAAATTTTTTTATTATTAAATGATTGATGTATTAATTTATTACGTATAGGTTTATTAGATTCTTCAAACCAATAATCAAATCCTACTAAATTTGGTAATGGTATCATTAATAATCCTTTAAAATTTGATTCATTTATATATTTATCTTTATCTATAGGGAATATATCTATTATTCTTACATGTTCTTGTATCTCTACTAAATCTTTAGATCTTTTATCTATATGAGGTGATGATAAATAACACCATCTCTTTTTTTTCATTGGTATTGCCATTGCATTTCTAATTTCTAAATTACTATTCTTCTTTATACCAATCTTTATACGTGTTATAGCTAATCCTAATAAATTCTTATAATATGATGCTAATCTTATCCTTAAAAAACAATTCTTTGGCCATTTATCAAATGATATATTCATTTCAGAATTAGGTAACATATATGGCATATCTAAATCATCACCAGGTTTCCAACCAGCTTTTGATTTTATTATCATTCTATCATTATCTTTCCATTGTATATTACGAAATTGAGGATATCTACGTTCATATGATGTATGTCCTCTTGAATTCGTATTCCAATTATTAGATATTGTACCTTTCCTAATTACATCGTCCTGAATATTATACCTCGTCCTACTTCTTGGTCTATGGTCACGAAAGTGTCTAAAATTCATAAAACTTGAATATAAAGGATAATTATATGATTCTTTATATATAAATATAGATTTAATAAATGCTGGATAGTTGAAATGATGCTTAATATATAAATGTTGATCATTAATAGACCCTGTACAACATATATGACTAGACATTTGGATTACAACAAAAATAACAACTATCCAAGACAATGATATCATTTCTAGCGCAAAATGCGCGAAAAAATATATAAATATATATAATTATTACATTAATAATCACATTTGTCTAAAGACGACATGTTGGGAAAGGTAAGGGTGTATAAGCTAAGGATCAATCCATTGTAAAATATAAATCAGCAGCTTTTTGTTCTTTATCCTTAACAGAATCTAATTTATTAATTCGAGGTCTGAAATTAGTAGGATCTCTTCTAAAAGTTACATCCAATGATTTCAAGAATCGATTAAAGCCAACAAATAAAGGCTCTGGTGCTAAAGCAGTAGCCTCAATACTATAAAAAGAATGATGAAGAATAATTTTTTTATAAAAAAATACCCAGGTTTGCCTTCAAAGACAATGACTCTATTAGCTAAATAAGTAGCCATTATGAAGTCATGTTCCACTACGAATGTCGTTTTTTTATGGAAAAATGTAAATCTTTTTATAATTTTACTAGCTAAAATACGTTGTTCAGAATCTAAATATGCTGAAGGCTCATCTATAAGATATATATCAGCAGGTTTTCCTAACACTAAAATCAATGCTACACGCTGTAATTCACCACCAGATAGATTCTTAACCTGATTATCTAATAATCCTTCAACTTGTAAAGGCTTTACTACATCTGTCTGAAATGATGGATTAGCAAATGATTCCCTTATCTTTGTTAAAAATAATTGCCTCAATGTACCATCAAATTTTGCTGTAATAGTTTGTGGCTTGTAACTGACCGATAATTTAGGCATATCATTTTCAGCACCCGAATTACTAGGCTCCATTACACCAGCAAGCATCCTAAAATACAATTAATCAACACCATATATTAAACCCACTTTATAAATGTCGTTTTACCCGTACCATTCTCACCAAGCAATACTATAATCTCAGAATCACAAAAATCACCAGGCATAACCTTCAATGTAAATGAACCCAATTCCTTAGTCAACATAGGATATTTATACGAATGTAAACGCTGAAAATATATTATATATATAAGTAAGTCATAAACAAATGTTGACATTACACGAGGCATAAGTTTTTGTTCCACCTTAGGTCCAATCCACCTCTCCTTCTCTTGCAGAGAGCTCTTCCAATTACCTATCTCTAAAGAGTAGAGCCACTCCCGGAGATCGTGGCGAAGGTAGTGATGAAAGTATAGTTGAGGATGTAACCTCAAGTGGAACCCGTAGCTGATCTATGGGAAGCGGAGGGGGAAGTAAATAGAAGAGCTGTCTGCAAGACGAAGAAAGGTGGATTGGACTTCAGGTGGAGCAAACAACAGATTTTCCACTTCATTTACTGTAAACAAACCTCGACTTCTTCCATATCGATATCGGCGGCGACTTTGAAGCAGAGTGATTCGTCTCTGAATCTGAGATTTTCGGTTGGTATGAAGCCTAAGAATTCATGGATTTATATGGAGCAAACTTACCATCTAGGAATATATTTATCCCTTCCTTAACGGTAAAGGGTGAGGTGACTACACCATAGACAGAGGGTTTACCCCAAAGACAACAAACATAATCCGATAGATAATCCAAGACAGATAAATCATGTTCTACTACAATTATATAACGCTCATGTTGTATACATTGACGTATAGTTCTGGCAGCTATGATCCTCTGCCTAATGTCCAAATAACTACTGGGTTCATCAAACATTAACACGTCAGTATCGCATAAAATCGCGACACAAATAGCAAATCTCTGCAATTCTCCACCTGATAATTCAGAAACTTTGCGCGACATTAAATGAGATAATTCTAAAGTCACTACTAAATCATCAGCCATTCCTCTCTTATCTTTAGATTCTATGATCTCACCAACAGTCCCAGAGACCTGAAAAAGTATGGGATGAAACATTATAAGTTCCAACCTGTTTAGCAATATTATCCACATATTGAGGCTTGACAGCCGTCTTTAAATTGTCCGCTTGCATCCTCGTAAAGTAACCTTGAAGTTCTGATCCACGAAAGTATTGCAAAATCTCAGGCCAATCAGGTGGATCGTTATACCTCCCCAAATTTGGCTTCTGTTTCCCAGCTAAAATCTTCAAGGCCGTAGACTTCCCAATACCATTGGTACCAACAAGTCCAAGGATCTACAAGTAAAAATGATATATAATAACTCTAACATACTTGGCCAGGCCTGGGAACAGGTAATCTATGAAGCTTAAAAGTATTAGGTCCAAAGCGATGAGTCGTATCCTTTCCTAGATCTCTAGGCAAGTTAATGATATTTATAGCCTCAAATGGACATTTTTTAACACAAATACCACATCCAATACATAAATGCTCCGATATAAATGCGATTTTACTGGTAGGCTCTACTACAATACACTGTTTTCCTATAGATAATATATAAAGGAGGTATATTACGGTCATAAAGTCAAACCTGTCTTAGTTACAGGGCAATTACGCCTACATTCCTGTCTACATTTTTTTGGTTTACATTTATCAGTAGAAACTATAGCTATACGCAATTTACTATCAGTAAATCCAGAATCTGAATCTTTATTCCTATCTTGCCTACGCATTTTAATGAAGATATTACATTGCAACTAAACTCGGGGTCAAATATGGTGATGCTCCAACCTCTACTACAAGTCGACCCAAGCTTACATCAATAGATAAAAATAATGACAGATATCATCAAAATTAAATTAAATAATAATTTGTAAACATCTTATGGTATATTATTCCAGATTTTCGTCAGTTTTTCGATGGAATCGTCAATTACCATATCTTCCTTTGACTCCAAGGCTTAAACATATTTAATTTAATTCATTATGCCATCATCTACAACTTTTATAAATATGCATTTAATATTATACATCACTTTTTCAACTTTGGATAAATGCATAGGTTGAACATTACAGAACTTGGACTCTGCCTCCGCTACGATCTGCAAGCCTAATTTTCTAATGTTAACCGACAATATCCCTCTTGCAGACACATTTTGGAGATAAAAGGACTTTTAGTACTAAAAAATGAGTAAGAACAAGGCACCTGTTGAACTACCAAACGATGCTGAAGTGAATCCCTACGCCAAGACCAGTCTTGGAAAAAAGCCAGGCGGGAGATTAATATCCAGAGATCCTAGATTCAGTGACTTATCAGGTATAGAAATGTTTATTTTGATGATTTATTAGCTCGATAGGGAAATTGGATCTTGACATGTTCAAAAAGTCGTATGGATTCTTAAATGACATGCGCAAGGCTGAATTTCTAAAGATTAAAGAGGCGGTTAAGATTTACGAGAGGTTTGGTCCAACAAGTACTAAAGGAACGGAAGCATTGGATGAATTATCGCATTTTAACATCACAAATATCGATGAAGCTAAACGAGCGCTCAATAAATACGAGACTGAGAGATTACAACTTGAGCAGATGAATGAACTAAAGACGTTAAAGAAGGAATTGATTGAGAAGGAGAAGGCCAAAATTATTAGTACTGGGAAGAAGCCCTACTTTTATGCCGATAAAAAGATCAAGAAGTTATATAAAGAAATACAAAATGAAAAGATTAAAGAGGCATTATCTTCAAATTCAATAAATACTAGCTCTGTACGAACAATTCATAAGAAACTCGCTTCTAAGAGTAGGAGGAAACTTCCAAAGGAGCGTAAATACAACTATATACCCAAGGCAAGGGATAATTAATATACTATCTTAATTTAATATATGATTTCACCTACAAATGTCTATTTTCCTTGACCCCATTGGGCCTTGGTGTTCACTTTATATAAAATGTCAATTAAAGACGTTGTACAACGTCTAGAAAAATGGAATCGCTTATTCACTACTACTAAATGGGCACCATTGGGTAATGAAGTCGCTGAAGGACCAAATAGCAAGTATACAAACTTCTCACTACAACATGTTATGGACAAATTTAATTTTTTGCCATCAATGCTATTACAAAAAGAGTTTTTAATGCCTTTATGTTTTAAAAATCCTGAGATTGTAGAAGACGCGTTCCTGAAGCATCATAAGTTCAACTACTATGTGGAGACGGATGTCGCGGTACCGACAAATGATAGCGAAAGCTCACAAGACACTGTGAATAAGCAACACAAATAATTAAATTTAATATTTTAAGCTTCAGTTGTTTGTGATTTACTTTGTTCCTTGATTGTATTCACCACGTCATTATGCTGACTCTTTAACGCCATCATTCTCTTGTTGTAAAATGCCTCATCTTCTGGGTCTAACCACTCTGTAGGCTCTTCCTTTAACTTGGCCCTCATGTATTCTTCCCTCTCTCTTCCCCCTCTTAGACGACGCCATTCGAAAAATGGAACGTGAAGGACCTTGTAACCCATTTTCGTAAGAAGTCTATGTTTAAGCTTAGTATATGCCGTATATTTTGTACTATTTGAATAAAAATGCGATGGACCATCGACTTCTATAGCTATTGGCCTATCATCACCAACAGGTACATTTCCATTTTCATCAGCCAGCGGTCCACTGAGTTTGCGCGTCAATTCTCGTATCAATTCCTCCTTTTGTAACTGCTGCTCAGGTGATAATTGCTCAGGATCCGCATCAAAATAGTATTTACTATGAGGGCCATCCTTGTTATGCTTATGATGTTGACCATTTGACGCTTTAGTCATCCACTTGGAGTCTTGCTTACTAGATTGACCATTATCCGCATTAGAATCATCACTATCGATCTTTTCTTGTACATCTGTACTACTAGAATGAAAGTAACGCGACGTTTTATAGGAGGGTGGACCAATGACGTGAAGACCATACTTTCCATAAGAAAAGTTACGGTTTAAATTATTTAAAATTAAAGAATATATTTTTAAAGACATTATTTATAATTTAATTTATTTTATTTTATAATGATTACAATATTCATAGGGACATATCTTCTCCTCAGTTGAGGCCCGAACCTCTACACCCCGTCTTCCACCTAAGGTCGTCCTGCCGTCAGCTCTTCCTTTTATCTTCCCCTCAAGCTCCCGTAGATCGCTCTCGGGTTCCACTCGAGGTCCAGTACTATTCTCCATCTCCACGATCTCTGGGAGTGGCTTTACTCTTTAGAGATAGGTAATTGGAAGAGCTGACGGCAGGACGACCTTAGGTGGAACATCAAGTAGAAGACAATTCTTACTCGAGTAGATAGTATTTATACATCAAGTTTAGTCTGTACTATTCTTCTATGCTCAATATTCTTACCTATGCACTATGCATCTCATCAAGGAAAAAATTTCTCTTCATATCATCTTTCACATATCACTCTACTTTTCTTATAATAAATCTCACTTATAATGTTATTTACATCTCAAATAATCTCATCTCCTTGCTGTAATGTGTAGAAATGACGTTTGATTTGGATGAGGATTATTCGTATGACAGTGGTACCTCTAGATTTAAGAATCATACGTATGGCCTAAAAGGTCATGAATATGAGCCATCAATAAAGAGTAATTCTGAGAAGAGTAACACTTCAACTACATTTTCATTGAGAAGTATTGAGGTTTATTAGGAAAATTTCATTAAATCTACAGGTTACTTATCGCAGATTAAGACGAAATACAATAAGGATATGGCAATTGTCCCTTTAAAATTTGAGAAGGAGTATGTAAATGTGCCTAAAAATACTGGAAATACTATACCAGAGGATAAAAATGTAAGTGGAACTTGATGGGAATATTGAAATTATAGGAGCGCATGTCAAAATTAGAAAAGAGTTTAACTGGTATACAATCAAATATTGAGCTGAAAAGGGGTACAATTTTAGAGGTAAAGTTGATGAGCTTTAAAATGAACGTCTAACACAATGTATAGAACATCTATCAGAAAATAAATCAATTGGAGGGTAAAATAACAGAAGGGGAATCGACATCAAATTATAAACTCTCTCAATTAACCCAAAAGGTAAAGCATATTATAAATGTCCAACATGTAGTCATCTCCAGATCGATTCTATAGAGAAGTCAATAGAAGCTATTAATAAGAAGCACGAGGTGATCTTGAAGGAGAAGACAAGTACTATAGACATCATATGTAACAAGTATGACTAATTGCCGCTACATAATTATTTCTCAGGTTCGCAGAGACTATAACATCAGAGCAAGACAAATGGAAACAAATGGAAAGAGAAACGATTGCCTCTGTCAATGAGCAGATTAATGCAGTAACGTTTATATATAAATGTCCTCTATAAACATCGACTGATAGTAGGGATATAAGTGATATGCAAAATGCCAAATCTGGAATCGTCTCAAATTTGAAAACCTATATTGACATTGAGATACCACAACTTAAGGTCAAACTGGACAAGTTGAATGATGACATTTACCACATGGAGGATATGTTAGTTGAAGCCCTTTATCATCTGAAAATCCATCAACACATTCATCATGTTACAATTTCCAGAATAATCAACAAGACATCGGAGGATTTAATAATGTTAGCTGATTACATAAAGCAGGAAGATGATCAAATGTAAGTTTGAGGGATGATGTTACTTATAGTACAACAGATACGACGTGAGAAATAATATTTTGTCCGAAGTTCATAAAGAGTTGGGCAATATAAAATCGCAAATCAGCCAAGTATATAATTTATGAATCATTAACCTTGATTAAACATCCAGGAATGTGAAGAACGAGAGGCAACTCAGATTAAATTGACAGCGTTGATGGAGGAGACGATCAGAAGATTGGGGTCACCATTATAAATGAATTTCCATTTTGAATAATTCATTAAACAATAAAATAAATATAATTAATTGATTTTATTTATATATATATCAATTATAACATTGGAAAGACGTCAAGCTATGTACGAAGTTTATGGTGACTTAGGCAGATGTATATTGCCAATATAGTAGAATGGCCAATACTGAGGATTCTATAAGATTATATTTTCCAGGTTTGTTTTATGACTTTTTTTGCATATTATTACCTAGTTTTGGATTATGTAAATGATATTCGCTATAAACATGGGATAAAGTTGGAGGAATATGGTCGTTATCGCAAATATTGTTCAAAGAAGTTGCATATTATACGAAGGAAGCTGAGAACGACCAATATAAAACCGGGAAAGTATATTCATGAAGAATTTCCTGTTGTTATTAATGATACAAGGTAATTTATATTAATATTATATACTTGATATATAGATATTTCGAGATTCTGACTATACGAGTAGAAAGATCATGGACTTATGCTATGGAATTAAAGTCGAAGATTGAGGCAACTTCATCAGTTGGTATCATTATTTTATTAATATTATTTTCTATAGAGAAACAAGGGTAGACATCATTATATGAGGAGATTAGGTAAAGCATATCGCATATCTATAAAGTTGGAGGATTTATCATTAGAATTTGGTGACAATACTACTGTAAATAATTCCAAGGTTTATTTATTGACATTTATAGATGTAATATTATAGATATATCGGAAATATATTGAGGGTGTTTTAAAGTTTGAATTGGAACAATTTGAAGATGCTCATTCATTACTTACAGCTTATTCTACAGTATTAGATCAAAAGATTCGTTCTACACAAGGATTAATTTCTGAAGGTTATTCATTACAATTAAATCATGTTAATTCTATGTTGAAATTATGTACATTTCATATGAGAGTGATTGGTAAAAGTATAACTACTAGAACTATTAATTATGAAGAAGATTATGATGCAGAATTAATATCAATACGTACATTAGATAATGGTGATGTTAATGTATATTGTAGGGGTACTGAAATACCTATTACATCAAAGATGTTATTAGAAAAGATAATAGAGACATTAAATTCAATAGATTTATTAATAATATCAGATGTTACAATTACAAATTTATCTAATTCAAATGATATTATACAAGAATTATATAATAAGATTATAATTAAAATATCAAAACAAGATTTATTAAATAATTATGAGGATATAATGATACAATTTGGTGATTGTGTTAATATGATTTATTCAGAAGTAATGGTAAGTGTATTTGATATATATATATAATTATTTAATTTAATAGATGGATATTAATCAACAAAGTTCATTACAAAAATTAGAGAGTATGTTATAATAAACCCCATAATATTATTATTATTCAGTCTTTATATTATTAATGAAATCATTAATTGAAGTTGAAAAACATGTAATACTTGAAATATTATCTATATATGATATATTAAATCAATATGGTAATATAAAATATATTTTATATTATTATAATCTTTATAGATTCTAATACTTTACCTAATTGTAATGAAGGATTACGTTATACAAATTTATTAAAACAACAAATTACATTATTTATGGATGATTCTAATTTTGGTTCTATTTTTTTTAGCACCAAATGAAATCATTCGTACTGTTAATGCATTTTTATTTGGTATATATAATTTTCATCAAGATAAACTTAATGAAGGTATGGCATTAATACAATGGGCTAATAAAAGACGTAATATAACATGTACTATACCAACAAATTTACAAACACGTTTATTATCTAGATGTTTATATTGTTTTATAATACTTTCGGTTAGTTTTATTATATTATAAATAATTTATATATAGAATATTACATCTATTGCATCCGATCGCTTCTATAAACGTACATTCGCTATATTCGCAAGAAAAAAATTAATTAATGAACAAGATTTATATAATAATAATACAAATATACTCAAATTATATGATATCGAAAAGAAATTATTACCATGTAAACCATTATTATTCGATCTAGCATTCATACACTATAACCCACCAAATCTACAATCAATCACCAAATTCACCAAAGGTAAATAAAAATTTATATAAAATAACAATATTCAGGAGTTAGAAATATACTCGCATCACTCTGGAATTAACATCACACATATAAATATAATCTTATATTATATTCATATATACATAAAATATTACAACTTGTTATCACTCCACCGAGGTCCAATCCAACTCTCTTCGTCCTGCCGTCAGCTTCTCTATTTACCTCCCCCTACGCTTCCCTGAGATCAGCTACGGGTTCCACCTGAGGTTACATCCTCTAATAATATATAAATTAATTGAATTACAATTATTATAATTAATATATAATATCGTTTACAACTGAAGTATAGGTTTGTATTAATTTTATAAAAGTGTAGTTATTTATATATATCTATATATATCTTATATAAGTAGTATACTACAATTCATGTTAGTAGATATATAGTATATATATTATTATAATTATTTATATTAATACTTATATAGCTTCATATAACTATACATCATCCTTCAATTGTATTATTATAAAAGTATATGTTATATTTAAAGAGAAATCTTCAATAGACATTAATATTATAGGGTAAATAGTGTTTATTATCCCGACACTTCTGGGGTATCAAAGTATCTATTTATTGTGCTTATACTTCTGCCACGATCTCTGGGAGTGGCTCTACTCTTTAGAGATAGGTAATTGGAAGAGCTGACGGCAGGACGACCTCAGGTGGAGAGGCTCCACGCCGAGTGGAAGAGAGTAGAATTGGACCTCGGTTGGAGAGCCTTCGGTGTATAATTTATTATTAGTGAAGTTGTAATGTGTATAATATGATATATGATATTGAATTGATGTTATGTTGATAGTTGCATTATGCTTTCGACGATGTTTCCTTTATTTTTGACGAGTGATTGTATGGCTTGTTCTCTTGAGCATCCGACTTGTTTGATGACTAGATCTACATCGCTTGCTGGTGGTACAAATTCTTCATCGGTGGTGACATCTTTGGATTCGGTGACATCATTTGTGATTGCATCAGCTGTATCTTTATGTGTAGATAGGCCAGAGGCTACTTGACTTAGGCGTTGTGCGGCTTCGGATTGAGATGCAGCGCTTAGGTCTTCAACTTTAGCTTCACCAAAGATAACAAATGTATCAGAATTTGGTAGTTTGAAAACATCTGGTTTATTAACGACGAAAAACATATGTTTTGATTTCTTAATATAGATCTTGGTTATACCTTCTACGGGTTTAAGCCCTAATTTACTTAATGATTTTCTGGCTTTACGTTCGCCTTTATTTAATTTATTTTTTTGAGTACTACCATATATACCATCTAACTTTCCATCATCTCTATCTTCACCATCGGTATCTGCAATGGATGATGCATCATCTAGGCTTTCTTCCTCTAATAACTTGGAAGATGGACTTCTACTCTTAGATTTAAGTTTAGTCATGTTTAATTTTCCTTGTTAAATAATAATACTTTTAAAAACCGTGGCTCATAACTGAATGAGACATTAATAATTAATAACGATCCCCTATAAATGGGGTATGGAAATGATATTAATCTAGAGGTTGATAAATGATGATATAGTAAAACACATTATAGTGTTTATTATTAGTTATATCATTTTATGGTGAATTGTGTAAGATGATAGAAAAAAAACACCATAAATAATTATAGATTATAAAATATGATTAATTATTTGGATTCTTAATTATAGGTTGTAATAAACCACATGCTGTTAATCTACGATCACTAGGTATCATAAGTATATTCTCTTCTTCTAATTCTTCTGCTAGATCTCGTTTCCTTTGAGCTTCAGCTTCCGCTTGACTTTTCTTTCTAGCTTCCATTTCTATTTTACATTCTCTAGATAACTTTTGTAAGAACATAATCTTCCTTAAATGCCTTAATACTTCTAGATTATTCCTCTCTTCACGTTGTTCTTCTTGTATTTCTTGTAATTGTTTATACTCCAACTCTGGATCATGGTTAAATTGTGATGATGCATATTCCATTAGACACTGAAGAGTTTCTAGAGCAAATTTAAGTTCAGTCTTGATTGCGATTTGTTTATTTATAGAAATTGCTCTGGCATTATTTTCATCTGATGTTTGAGGTGGTATGAAATTTTGTTCAATCTTTGATATAGAATCGAATAATTGTCGTCTTGCATCACGTCGCCATTCATTATCCTTATATAATTGATTTCTAATCTCCTTTACATGTAATCTAACCCTTTCTGCTACTACAGGATACAAGGCTGAATGGGATATTGGATCAAATTGATGTTTGCGATTAGCTTTTTTTTTCTGAGTAAACATTAGATGACGATAAAGTCAGTGGTGATAAAAAAAATTTTGCGATATAAACATTGAAATATATATATATTATAAAATAGAATAAAGTGAAGTGATATTCAAAGTGAGGTAACCAAGGGGGTAGTGAGGATGATTATGATGAGAGGTGTAGGTGTAGGTGTAGGTGTATGTGTAAAAAAAAATTTCATTATATAATTGGTAATAATTAATTTATATTAATAGACATGGAAGAGGGTCCAAGAAAGCCTAGGAATGCTACCAAGATAATATTGGATATGGACTTTGAGAAGTCTAAGCGTAATCCAAGACCAGTAAAGAGGAATAAGAGGAAGATATATGGTAGACCTACTAAAGCAATGCAAGAAGCTAGAAATAGAGCTAGAGGATCATTTTTTAATTATAATACACAATCACAATTTACTCCTAAACATGATGATTCTTCTATACAAGATAATACATTTAATCATAATAAAGATTCAGATGGTAAATCATCATGTAGTGATGGATCTATTGATGATGATTTTGAATTTGAAAATGATATTACAGAATTTACACCTTCATTACTTAAATTACTTAAAGAGAATGAAATAAAACATATGGATTCATTATTAAAATTAATTGAGAATAAATATGATAATAACAGTATAAATCTTAATGATTTATGGCCAAATAATACTATTAATCATTTTACTCATGATCAACAATATGTTTATCCATGGATTGATTTAATTGTACCTGGATATTCTCAACCTTATTGTATTGATATAAATTTATTATCGCAAAAGGATACTAATCATAAAGAGGGTTGTTTATTTTCTTATTTAATATCTGTATGTTTACATGTCTATCTACTTGTTTATTTCAATATATATAGAAGGATCATACATCTAATATCAAGTTATTATATCTTACTACTATGCAAATGTATCTTATCATTGATAATATAACTAGTCAGGTAAGGATGATAAAGTTATTGTTTATAATCTATTAGATTTTACGAGTACCGGATGAATCACCTATTGTAATTGACTGGATAGAGGTATGAATTCATGTCTATTTTATAAATCTTCAGGTTTCACGAGCTAGTAAAGTATCAGAGAATGTTTGTAAGGAATTTTGGTGGTCATTTGATAGTAGTCATATAAGAGGTATGAAGTCTTATTAGAACCATCAACAACCTTTAGATGATTGTGATGGATGTATCTTCTCAGTGGACTTTGGACATTATCACAAGATAGATGATGCTTACTATACAGATTTAAAGGTATAAACATCTTTATATCATTAACATTACTCTAGAGTCGGGTACGTCAGTTGTTACATCTTACAAAGGAGTCGAGGGATGAGCAAGAGAAGATAATATCATCTTATAAGAAAAATCAGAATAAAATATAAAATTTTAATATATATATGATATGAATTTAATATTATTTGAGTCGTCAGATATTATAAAAAATGATGCTGGACTTTTTGTAAATGTAACCGACAAGTCTATCATTAAGCACCTGTTAAATGTATTAAAGGTGGAGGTAGGTAAGTCATTAAAGGTTGGAATATTGAATATAATGTATGATTATGGTACTGTAATATCTATAAATAATGATGTTATAAAGTTACAATTATCAAATAACTTTAATTTGTATGTTGATTTTAATATTAATTTCTAATTATTATTAGACCACCTCCTATATTAGATCGACCATTAATAGATTTAATTGTAGGGATTCCACGGCCAAAATCTTTAGATAAATTATTACAGGTATCTTTATCCATATACAATACCATTCTTCATCTATAGTACTCGGCTAGTATAGGTGTAGGTAAAATCAATTTGGTATGTTCATCAAGGGTTGAAAGATCATACCTTTCATCGCATAAGTTAGAAGCTAATAGTATGGAACGTTCAATAAAATTAGGTTTAGAACAAGGTGTAGATGTGATGGTCCCAAGTGTTGAAATATATAAAACAATGGGTGAATATGAAAGAAGTGGTGATTATAATGAAGCTGTTATTAAATTAATAGCACATCCAAATTCAAATGATACACTTGGATCATTAAAATTAAATCAACATATGAAAGGATCGATCTTAGTGGCCATTGGCCCTGAAGGTGGATGGTTAGATCATGAAGTTGATTTTTATGAAAGGATAGGATTCAAATCATTCTCTATAAGCAGTAAAATACTTCGAACCGAAGTTGCCGCTGTAGCAATATTATCGCAATTAACACTACTACTCAATGATACAACAATAAGAAATGGCCTACCACCCGCAGTAAGATGAAAAGTAAATTTATTACACATTATATTTACGAAATTTGACATCTAATCCATTTTTACTCCACTCGAGGCCCAATCCTGCCGTCAGCTCTCCACTTGAGGTCTTTCCACTCGCCGTGGTGGCCTTCCTTATTTACCTCCCCCTCAAACTCCCGTAGATCGTTCTCGGGTAGTCCACTCGAGGTTGCATCCAACACATCCTTAGCACCATCTTCCATCATTCCCATGATGGATGATCCATCACTACCTTCACCACGATCTCCGGGAGTGGCCTCACCCTTTAGGGATAGGTAAATAGAGAAGGCGCCACGCCTAGTGGAAGACAAGGTTGTAACCTCAGGTGGATATACTTCAGGTGAATGAATGAAGAGTATATTGATTGATAGATGTGATGAATGAGTAAATTATGATTAAATTAATTAATGTATGGAATAAATGGTTCCCAGCTTATAGGATGTCAATGCCATCTACCATTACCACCAATGTTCCAATTTCCAGTTGGAGGAAGAGCTTTATTAGGAGTTGCATAATTACCTATAGTACTATGAGCATCTTGACTACTATCTGTATAGTTTCTTATCTCATCAATAGCGTTCTTGGCTGTTTGATTAGAAGGATCATCCTTACCTTGAGTGGGAGGAGTTTCAGTACCAATTTTGTCAATATTCGTATCCCAGTAGTCAACAACCTGTTTTATTTGACCATTAGTGCTACTTAGAGCATCTTTCAGCGCTTGCGCAGTTGTTACAACAGAAGCGCTTGGTACAGTGGGATCAACCTTCTTTCTAGCGTTGTTAACTTTTTCTCCGAATTTAACATCAGTAGCAGTATAAGTAATAGTACCACTACCACCATTTTCAGTATAATTTTTACTGGTCATGTGGTCATTTAGTTTCATTAATGCGGCACAAACTGCAACCTTCACATTCCTTCCAATCAAGCTTGTTATTCCATATTCGAATTATGAGGATCATCATGGTGTCTTTTATCATTATGAGGTTTTTTATCCCCAGAAATCCCCACATTTTTATCTTCTCCACTCGAGGTTACATCCCTATTAATCCTACTACCTTCACCTTCTAGTACAACCTTTCCTTCGTCTTGCAGACAGCCTCCTCTATTTAGTTCCCCTTCCAGCTCCCGTAGATCGCTTCCAGGTGTCCACTTCCACTTGAGGTCCATTAACTACATTCGAAGTATGTTCTTCCGGGTTAACATCTTTTGTTCCACTAGGCGTGATGCCCCTTCTATTTAGTTATCCCTTCGCTTCCCAGAGATCAGCTACGGGTTCCACTTGAGGTTACATCCTCACTACCTTCATCATCGCCACGATCTCTGGGAGTGGTTTTACTCTTTAGAGATAGGTAATTGGAAGAGGCCACCACGGCGAGTGGCAAAGAGTCTGATTGGACCTACGGTGGAGGCGTGTGGAAGATGAGGTGGAGGTAACCTTCGGTGTATATGTTTAAATAAAGGAGGTATATTTTTTGGCGTTATCATTGAAGTTAGCGATGGTATTAGCGATGAGATTTTTAAGATTATTATTATTGATGGCTTGTTGTAGATCGGAGTGTTTAATTTGTTGTAATCCATAACCTAATAATTGTAATTGTCTTTGTCTTAATAATGTTGATGATCTTAATCTACCATTAGGTGTTAATATATCCTATATGATATATATTATATTATATTATATATATATATACATACTGTGGGATTAATTATATCTAATAATTGATTTTCATATGGAAATGATATACTAATACGATATACATTTTCAATAATTTGAACTTTTTTATGGGGTATATTCATCTATAAAAAATTATAAAAATGTGGGGTAAAGAGAAAAAAATAAAAACAAACATTAATTAATATTTCTGATATCGATGAATCATAATCTATATTTAATAATGATGATTTATTAAATTTTTGTATTAATAAATCATCTCTTTGATAATCTAACCATTCTTGTAATATTAAATAAATAGAATTATTATTAATAAATTGTTTAAAATTTATACATTTAATTAAATGTAATGATATTTGTTGGGCAGAAAATATATCAATTGGTAATATATTTTTAAATTTAATTAAATGATTATTAATAAATTTTATTAATATATCATCTTCACCAAGTATAATACAAGACCATATAAATCTAATATAACCATCAAAATCATTAATATTAATCTTATCATTATATATTATAGATATTAATTTTAATTTCTCTTTAACCCATGATATATTTTTATTACATTCTGTTAATAACCATATCAATTTTGTAATCTTATCCCAATTATATATTCTAGATTCATAGTGTAAATCAATAATATCATCACATAAATCAATTATATAATCATTATATATACCAATCCTAATACAATCATAAACTAAATCTATCTTATCATAATCTATCATATTATCAGATATTAAATCAATATCATCCCTATTCAATATATTCATACCAGACATTATACCTGAAGTCCTATCCTTGTCTTGCAGACGGCTTTCTCTATTTACTTCCCCCTCAAACTCCCGTAGATCGTTCTCGGGTAGGCCACTCGAGGTTACATCTCTATGTTCTTCACTCAACGTTACTTTCCCATTGCATGGAGCTCTTCTATTTAGTTGTCCCTCCGCTTCCCGTAGATCGTTCTCGGGTAGGCCACTCGAGGTCATGTACTCATCATCACGTTCTTCCTGGATGATATTAGTTGTACCAGTTGATAAATTATGGGGAGAATTATAGGGTAATTTTATATTATGGTGTTTTTTATCTATATCATGGGGTTTATTATCATTATTATGAGGTTTTTTATCCCCATAACCCTCTTTTACCACATTTTTTCCACTCGAGGTCCTGTACTCATAACCTTCACCTTCTAGTACAACCTCTCTTCCCACTGCCGTGGTGCCTCCTCTATTTACCTCACCCTTCGCTTCCCTGTGATCAGCTGCGGGTTTTCCACTTGAGGTTACATCACTACCTTCTTTATTGCCACGATCTCCGGGAGTGGCATCACCCTTTAGGGATAGGTAAATAGAAGGGCTGTCTGCAAGACGACTTACGGTGGAGGTAACCTCAGGTAGATAGGCTCCACGCCGAGTGGGATCAGACGCGGATTGGACTTCGTGTACATCACGATTGAATTTGATGCTATTGATAGCTTTATTAAATGAGTTATATAGTTGTGTATTATGATATAGATGATATTGTATGATATTCCTTTGTGAATGTGTAAGATTACTGGTAGCATTAATGAATTTAACAAGTGTCTTTGATTTATCATTGTTATTTAAATTAGATTTAATTAATTTATTTATAATTGATGGTAATTGTTTTAGTATTGTATTGATTATAGAATTATGATTAGTAGATTTAATACATTTAAATAAAATTATTATATGATTTATATTAAAACAATACCATTTAGATATTCTTTGTTGTATAAGTTCAATTAATATATAAAATAATTTATTAAATTGTTGTAATAAATTTAATTTATATAAAATTTGTATTAATAATAATAAATCTTCTGCATATAATTTATTAATAAATTTATTTAAATAATTTATTAATTTTATAAAAAATTTTATTATTTATTATATTTACATTTATATAACTTAATATTATATCTATTATATTATATGGTTTTATTAAATATAATTTATTTATTATTATATTCATTAATTTATTATAAAAATATTCATCATATATATTAGAATATCCTATTGTTAATTTTACTAATTGTAATGGGGTAAATTCATTTAATAATAATAATGTTTTTTTTTTAATAATTTATATAATAATAAATTATTATTATAATTTATATTATATATTGTTATTATACATGATGTTATATCATATATTGTCATTTCATTTATCTTATATTGTAATATTATAAATAATTCATTAAATAATTCATAATCTATTATATTCGAATTATTCAATGACCATAATATTATCGATATATCCTTACAACTCATATTCATTATCTCATACCTTATCATCGATGATATACTATACGAATAATACTCATAATCCAACTCACCCAATCGAGATAATGACCATAGGATGTTGACTGCAGAATGATGATCCATCATACGGTCCCTCATACGAAGGTCATTGACCGAAGTGTGATGGAATGAAGTGTGATGATCATTGACTAAAGGGTGATGATCATTATTCTTTATCATATCCATCTTGATATCAAGCGAAGAATTTTCTTCCCTAGTAGAATTTTCTCTTCTTCTCTCTTTTATTTCCCTCTTCGAGGAATTTTCTTCACTCACTTCAATCGTAGAATTTTCTCTTCTTCTTCCTTTTATTTCCCTCTTCGAGGAATATTCTTCTTTCGTCGTAGAATTTTCCATCATGATATCAAGCGAAGAATTTTCCTCGTACCCCACATCAATCGAAGAAAATTCCTTCCTCGTAGAAAATTCCATCATCCCCACACCATTCATCAGCAGCATCTCATGTTTTGTCGAAGAAAATTCTTCCTTCGAAGAAAATTCCTCGTTCCTCGAAGAATTTTCCTTCCTCATCACATTCGGAGAAATTTCCTTCCTCGCTACGCTCTTCAGGTCCTCCTCCTTCGTCGTCGTCACTTCCCTCCTCGTTTCACTCGTCGGAAGATCGCTCAAAAGTCCCTTCAATCCCTTAATCAATCTATAATCTCTAAAACCCAACTTCGCTAATGACCATAAGATACTACTAACATCATTAATATCCAATTCATATAATCTATTCAATAATACACTACCAATCTTACTAAATATAATAGGATTCCTAACATTCAATCTAGCTAATGATGTTGATATACAAATTAAATCCTTAATATTAATATAATCAATCATCTTATCCTGTATAATATTAATTAATTTAAAGCGTAATTCAATACACGAGTCCAATTTATTATTAATTCTAGACAAACAATATAAACAATTAGCAATCTCATTAAATTTCAATTCCATACTATATACATTTATATAATTTATTAAATCATCCAACCAATTAGGTGTCAATCTTAATTTTACAAGTGACCATAATATATTACTCAAACCTTGACCATCAAATTTTTCAATACAATCACCAATCATATCAATCAATCTCTTAAACCCCTCATTATTACATATAATAAAACGCTTATATGAATTCGAATATCTAGCCAATCTATATAAAGCAGTAGACATATTCACATTATTAAATTCATTCAAACTATTACCAATCTCTAGCAAAATTTGTGATTCATTCCTAGTCTTCATCAAATTCTGCTGTATAATTATATGATTCGGATTCATATTCAACCATGTCTCAGGCTCCAATTTAGTCTCGGATTCAATTACAGCAGCAGGTGTAGTCGCATCTATAACAGAAGGTGAATCACCGAATATAGATTCAATGAGGGAAGCTTGTTCCGACGGAGGAGGATCTGAAGAGCGTAGCGATGAAGGTTGCTCTGAACGAAGTGAAGGAGGTAACTTCGACGAACAGAGTGAGGAGGGAGGAAGATCTGAGCGAAGCGAGGATGGTGGAGGGAGTGTAGATTTAGTGGATGATGGAAGTTCCGAGTGAAGCGAGGATGGAAGATGAGAGGATGGAGAACATCCCGAGTATCTGGAATCTCTCGATATAGTCGAATGATTGCAGGACTTCATCGAACTTCCATCATCCACTAAATCTACACTCCCTCCTTCCTTCTGTCCTCCCTTCAATTTTGATATAAATCTAATGGGATTAATTTCTAATATAGAATCATCAACCCTAGTATCAGACTCATTCAATAATGTCCTCATATAATAAGCATCACCCCTCAAATTTAAATCATTAACTAAATTATCAGATTCATCCACAATATTCCTATTAATCATAGGTAACTTCTCACGATTAACCTCACGTATATAACCTAATCCATCACCATCAGAAGCTAAACCACGGAAATTATCCAAGTCAACCAATTTAGAACTATTCTCAAGCTCACCCAATGATTCTATAGATTGCTTAGCCTAAAATTAATATAATTTAATCAATCAATATAATACTCACCTTCGAAATCTGACGCTGAGAACGAATTCTAGATTTATGCCTAAATTTCATCTTCCAAGCACTCTCAATCTCATTCAACTGCTGCCATACAGGCTTACCAGAATATAAATCATCCTCTGATAATGAATTGCGATTAAAACGATTATTTGAACTATTAATAACCTCCTTTGTATCAACCTGCTTTATCGAAGACTGATAATTTGCAGTAAGACCAGATTCCTTAATACCAGGAGTAAAATGATTCAAAAAATCCCTATGCTCATCCAAATTCGATTGACTTGAGAAATTTCTACGACATACAGTACCCAAAACACACTTACATGCCGTACATAAAGAAGTCGTAAAACGAATAGATGAACCACAAATAAAATGAATTCCACTAAAATTCATAAAGTAAACATCTCTAGAATAAGAGAATTGATTAAGAGTAGAATTCAATACTACCACGTGACCCCTCCTTCGTATAATCATTTTTTAAGCGGTAATCTCCTCCTCAAATCATCAATTTTCTGCTCTAATTTAACATCATAAGGGAATTTAGGATAATTATCACCATACAACTTCCTCATCAAAAGCCATTTAGTAAAATCTTCAATTTCATGAGCTTTCATAGCCTCTACATCAATACCACGAGCAGTTAACTCATTAAACATATCACTACGAGGCTTATACTCAGGAACCTGACCCCTTACATATAAAGACCACCAACTATGACTATCACCTACAATCGAATCACAAAAAGACTCAATCTTCTCATCAAAAGCTTCGTCCAAGCTCTCTTGACTTTCAGACGAGAATTTCACAACAAACGTCTTAATCGAAGAAATATAAACCGAATTACTCAAATGTGCAATACTTTCATACCTGTCTATAAACAAATTCCGCTTACATGAAGCAAAGTTACATGTCTGATGTAAACATGTACGTATTTTTGACGGAATTACAGCGATTCTTGAATAATTAAAACAACAAATAACCATGAGATTTTAGTTGTATTCACATTTTAAATTATTTATTCTCTTCTATAGACTCAAGTTTAGATGTTGGAGTGCAAGACAATCAACACTAGTCACAAAGTAAATGAAGAGCTAATAAGCTCTGTATTACTTTCTATATATTTTCATACATTGTATGAAATTTCATGTATAATATTATGGAATTTATGAAAGATGACCATGGATAATGTTGTAACAACTCCAGCAAATCCATTAAAGCCTTCCGAGACGAAGCTGGTTGAATTGCACAAAATGCTGACGGAAAATTGGCGTCAAAATTCCTTATGTAAAGGTCCATTGATATCGAAAATACCTCTTGCTTGTAATGATTTTTTAAGTACAAATGCTTTAAGGTCAAGAGAAGATTCGGATTTAGACTCAGAATTTGGGAAATTACTCCAAGATGGCGATGTTGATTTATTCCCTCTTGAATTACTACAAAATAATAATATGGAATCTACAAGCTCAGATATGAAAATACAAAAGGGCAAGAATCAAAGACTACACGCCAAGCTCAAGACTATAGAAATGAAAGAACAACATGACCAAGAACAAAATTCAGATATTGATAGCGCTCGTAAAAAAGATCGTATGGAACTAGATCATCATCTATTCAACGATAATGATGATGCACTCGTCGGAGACTACTGCTACACTTTCTGCGAAGAAGAACAAGAAATTGAAGATGAACAATAAACACAAGGAATGAAGAAACTACTACATTTGAAGAAATCACTATCATCACTGTTCCACTCGCCGTGGTGGCCTTTCCACCTGAGGTTACATTCCTGCCGTCAGCTTCTCTATTTACCTCCCCCTACGCCTACCGTTAGTCGGCTACGGGTTCCACTCGAGGTCCAAAACTATAATATTCTATTAATTTAATTATAATCGCATAATTAATTTCATTCAATCATTTATAACTCATGTTTAATATTATAATAATTTTATAGAAGTTAGTTAAGTTAGTATTATTATTAGTATAATATAGTTAGTATAATACTTCACATCATGTTAGTAGTTATATACTATATATATTATATTAATTATTTATATTAGTACTTATATATCATCATACAACTATATCTCATCCTTCAATTATATTAATATAGTAGTATATATTATAGAAATTATAAAATGTTTAAAAGATATTAATACTGTGGGAATTATAGTGTTTTTATCCCTACATTTATAGTGCACCCGAGGTCTTCCCACTAGGCGTGATGCCTTCTCTATTACCTCCCCCTTCGCTTCCCTGAGATCAGCTACGGGTTCCACTGAGGTCCAGTACTAACTCCACTTTCCATTCCACTCGCCGTGGTGGCCTCTCTATTTACCTCACCTCGACTCCCATAGATCGTCTCGGATTCCACTCGAGGTCTAATCCATACCTTCTCATCGCCACGATCTCTGGGAGTGGCTATACTCTTTAGAGATAGGTAATTAGAAGAGCTCCATGCAATGGGAAAGAGAGTTGGATTGGACCTCGGTCGTCGGATGTACTTCGATTGTAGTATTTATCATTACAGGAGTATATTCTTCAATTCATTTACGACTTGTTGTGTGATATTGATATCTTGTGTATCGAATGATTGATTAGAGATGATATTCATGGCAATTTCGGCATTTTTATTATCGATATCTGTTAGTATAATTAAAAGTATTGATGATGCATAATTTCTTAATGTAGGGTATGGATGTGTAAGGAACCATAATAAAGTATTAATAATATCATTTGATATATAAATTGAAGAATAATTATAAAATATTTGAAAGCATTTAATAATACTTTTTAAATATGCATAATTTGTAGCAAATTTTGATTGTATTAACATTAATTTTATAATTTTATCCCATTTATAATTTAATAAATTATAAGATGATAATATTTTTATAGTATTTGATATTTTATATAAATTTTTATAATCTTTTAAATTAATTAATAATTTATAATATATAAAAATATTTTCTATAAATATATCTTCAAATAATTGTTTATTATTATTATATAATATAATTTTATATTTATTATTATTAATAAAATTTATAAATACTTTTTCTAATATTATATTATTATATCCTATATCATTATTTATATTACCACCTATTATTAAACATATACGACTTGTAACTATAAATGTATACTCTGGTATCAATATTATCCATAATAAATATTCAAATATTAATGATGTATAAGACCAACCAGGTATACGCAATGATACATTCATACGCTCAACCCTCATACGTAAATTACAACATATACCATCCTCTATACATTCACCCACATTGTAATCCATCTCATCTTCACTCTCATCATCTCCACTTGAGGTTACAACCTTGTCTTCCTCTTGCAGAGAGCCTTCCTTATTTAC
>JAIQCW010000140.1:0-57759 GCA_020283715.1 Cytauxzoon felis
TTCTGTTTCCTTTTCGTCTTCTTTATCGTCGCCAATGAAATCTTTTTTAACCATAGCTATAATTTCCTCCATGTTACCTCCTTCAAATTTGCATTTGTATTCTATTTTACGATTCATCCCACTTGTATTTATGCTCCTGATTGTTATGGCAACCTCTCGTCCTTCTATCCTATACTCTACAGATTTACTTCTTATGCCAATTATTTCATTATTCAACACAAATGTACCATATTTAACTTCACCAATTACAAATCTGTACAATAGCTCCTCTGGTATATAAAACATCATCCTGTATATAGAGGAACCATAGGTTGTAATCGGTGGATTTAAATGAGGAAATTCACTCAAATCTAAATCAATTGGCTTTCTATTCAATTTTTCATAATGATCGCTTCCCCAAACCTTCCTATACTCCAGTACTTCATGAACAAAATTACCGTCATTAGTTAAAATTTTGCTTTTTATCATTATAATTCTACCACATTCTTCAAGTTCAATCACATCCCTGTATACCAAGTTAGGTAAATCACTACATATTAAAATTTGGCGGTCCCATACATCACCTATCTTATGTGTATCAAGATACAATGGACGCATTAGATATTTCCAATTGGAATATGAATCTTTGGATAATCTCTTATACAAATGGGTCATATCTGGAAAATCAAGATCTAATGAAACAGGAATATATCCACTAGAATACGTTAAGTTGCATAGAATTGTAGCTAAGCATACATAGAAATAATACGTTATAACTGAATAATGCGACATTTTTGAAAACTGGATTGACAATGGAAATTTAATACTAAATACTTATAAGAACTATCGATAGAAATAACAAGATCCTATGTCTAGCTATATACGATAAAGGTTAATCAACTTATATTATAGCTTAATAAAATGGCAGCATGAATTCTGCATCGATACTACAATTCCACTAGTGATCTGCTAACTTCATTGCACTCTAAATTGTCTGTGAGACCAATTACGCCTCTTAGGCGTGAATATACATCTGAGGATGTACATTTATATCTCGCCGTGATGTGGGTACCATTTCTTTTAAAAGTTTCAATATTTATATCAATTTCACAACAACTATTATTGATTTTCATACTGATACTCTTCATAATAACTCCATCTATACAATTATCTATAATTACATTGTCATATTTGACTACACCGATAACGTACAGAATTGAAGTATCGTCAGGTATACGCAACACAATTTTACCATCACTATCAGTGAAAACTTCTATGAATGGATTCAAGTAATAAAGGCTTTCTAACCTTAAGTTCAATTCTACAGGAATCCTAATTACCTCTTCATATTCTTGACGATTGTTCCACTTTACGTAATCTAGAATTTCACGGTCAAGATTGTTTGTATTATTGGAGCATTCATCAACGACGAGGATATATTTGTATAAATTTGTATCATGAACAAAAACATAACGTGTACGTAGATTTATACAATCTGTACAAATTTGCAAAATTCCATCACTTACAGCTCCTATTCTGTGGGTATTAGAATGAGATTCTTTCATGTAATATACCTTTGATAATGATGGAAATAGAACTATGTTATCTTCTGTAATATATTCCTGATTTACATTACTTAAATCTAAATTTAAAGGAATTAATTCCTTAATGTTATATATGAAACAGGCTATATTGGTGACAGAGCATAATATAAATAAAAATATACAAGCCATTTTTCATAGATATGATATCTAATTATATAATAAACATGTAAATGGTAGTTTTACAGTAAATTGAATAAGAATGTTAATATATTAGTTCTTCCAGTAAATGTACCAAGGTGCAGAGTGGTTCTGCAATTAAAGCTAATTCTTGTTCCAACTTATGACAATCGTAATAATAACCCCTAGCTATACCATCTCTATATGAAATGCTAATCAAAACGTGTACTAATTCATCATCTTCTTCGATTTTAACAACTTTTGATAATACATCAATAATTTCACCATTTAATAGTTGATTGCCATAAAATACGTTACCAATTAAAAAATTAGCAAGTACAAAATCTGATATGTAATATGTTCTAACTCCCTCAATCATATTTGTTTTTATTCTCTCATCTATATGTAAAGGATCTTTGACATTTAAATGCACTATATCCTTAATAAGTTCTACAAATACTTCTGAGTTTTCTCTCATTACAAATTCCATTGTCTCACGTGTTACCATAGCCTCTCCAACATGATATCTACTTGTAATCATTACGTACAATCCATTGTCATCCACCACTAAAACTTCACGATGTATTAATATTTGTGAATCTTCATAAATAATTATGTCACCTTTTCTAACAGTGCCAATTTTATGGGTCCTAACATCTTCATCTTTAATGACATAATTATATGATAGTGGATGATTTCTTACAAGACTTTCTCGTATTCTTTCCTCATTGGGATCATCTAAATCCAAGTCTACAGGAATTAAATCGTTCACATAATAATTCCTAGAGAATACCAAGGGACTATTAATAATTCTAAAAAACAGTATCAAAAGTACGTATTTAATCATTTCTATACAATTAACAAATACAAATAAAAATCAGTATGATAATTATATCTAATGAATAATTTTTATACTACATTACCATTATTCTACATTATACAAAATACAAAAAAATAAATACTTCCACAAAAGAGTTAAATCCAGTGATAACCAGTAGAGTATTCACTTATTACAATAAAACTAACTATAGAAAGGACATTTTAGTCCATTATAGTATTCTTACAGTAATACATTCTAACTTCCATGGGAAATATTATTCTTCATATGGATCAATGATCCGTATTAAACTGATTTAGATTCGTAATAATAGATTCATTGGGTTGTACATGAATGGATCTTATAATTATTTACAGGATCTTACTAAAATGCGCATCTCTCTAAAATTTCCCATTGTCTCCATGAGAAAATAAACTGTGTTTAAGTAGCTGCGAAACCCTAAATTGTCGCAGCATTTAAGGTTTGTATATCAAATTTATTCATCATTCTACGTTTTAAATTTGTTATATGTTTTCCATAGCGAATATAAAACTACTATGACTTCCTTTATCTCTTCTGAGATTCTTCTATTAGGCATTCGCTAATTATTATTCTATTCATCTTGAGAAAAGTGGTGATATAGAATTTATTGGATGCCGTTAGATAATATCCCGGAATCACTCTTAGGATTGATACCATTAAACTTCTTTGCAGATTAGAACTAGAATTTGAATAAATCAAGTATAAAGATTAATTTTACACTAATAAAAAATATTTACATAATATTTTATTTTAGAAGACAATAATATGCATGTTAATTCAAGTGATTTAAGAGTTTCATTAAAATTTCCACATAATCATTATGTCTAGTCCATTTTTAAATAGCGTGAATAAAAACAATTTATTCAAAAGTGGTGGTAAATAAGATTAAATAATTAAGTAGCTAGCTACTAAGATTTTCATTAATTATAGTGTTCATACTATCACTGATGTCCACTAAGACTATTATGATAAAAGTCTACATTTTCAAACAGATCATACTTTGATTATCTTTGTCGCTGCATGGAGATCTACACCTGAAGTTGTCTTGCAGACAGCTCTTCTATTTAGTTCCCCTCGGATTCCCGTAGATCATCCTCGGTATAATATCTACCCGGAAGAAGGGACTTCGGGTATAGTGGATGTAACCTCAGGTGGGACCCGTAGCTGATCTCAGGGAAGCGGAGGGGGAAGTAAATAGAGAGAGCCGTCTGCAAGACGACCTACGGAAGTAAAAGACGGAAATAATGATTGGATCTCAGTTATAAATCTGTGTGAAAAACAAGGATGTATCTCAGATGTGGTCAACAAGTTGTGGAACTAACATCATACTAGCAGCAGGCCTATTTGATTAAAATTGGAATTGATATAGCTATGAATATAAATATAATTCATGAAAAATAAATTTTTTTTAAATTTAATTATCATTTATAATTTCAATAAGATCGCATTCTTTAGAGTCATCATCGTATTTACATAATGTTTTGGTGATAAGTTTTGAATCATTAAATGTAACATCTACAGTGATTTCAATTTTATCGCGACTGATTTGATTAGTGGTAACAATTTTAGAAATAACTCTTTCGATATTTTCATCTATTGGTATATTTTTAAATTTAACGGAGCCGATAACATATTTAAATGCTAAATGATTTAAAATAGTTATTTGTTTAGTGTTATTAACTGCCTCAATATCAATAAATTCATTACTATCAACGTTTGATAATTCAATATTTATTGGTTTCCTAACAACATCAATATATATATCTCTACCAGATTCTCTTTTTAATTCTATAACTTCTGCAGAAAAATCATCATCTCCTACTTCATATATTGAATATATTACTACATATTTGTCACCTGAATGATCACAAGTTACCGTAACTTCACGATAATGTAGACTCTCAAGATCAGGATAAACTAACAATGTACCATCTAATACATTACCAATTTTATATTTTTCATCAAGATCACTCTTGATTTGATATGTGAAAGTTAGAATTGGTGATAACGTTGTCAACCTTTCAACATATTCCTTATTAAAATTTACAATATCTAATGAAACTGATATTAATTCACCTTGTTTATATTCTTGAGTAGAATATACAACATGTAAACATAAATATAACACTAATATATAAATGTTCATTAGAATTAACAAATGAAACTTAATCCTTTAATTAAGTAAATTCATATAAATTTAACAATATTATACAAACTAAATATACAAATCTATTATACCTTCGAAAGAAACTAATATACAAAAGAGTAATAAGTCAAATACTATAACAATTGGGAATTAGCCCAAATATTTTATCATTATATAATTCAAATGCAATGCAACAACATATATTCATTCAATGTGTGGCTATTATATTTAGTAACAAAATGTTTAAAATTCCTAATAATTCATTCCTAAAATTAACTAAATTCAGTGCATTTATACAATTTCTATATGAAATGTAACATTATGATCAACATCTAATAGAAGATAATTTTTTTTATCGAATATAAAATGGGTACAAATGATCAAACATTATTTGAGAGTACATTTATATAAATAAAATTACATTTACATTATAATTCACTCAATACTTAATAATTTATCATATTTATACTGTTTTAATACATTTAAAATTATCATTTAAAAATAAATTTTCACTTTTAGTTTTGAGTTGATTTTTTTTTCAATATAAAATACACATCAACAGCTTTTTAATTACATATTGATGCACAATATTGTATCTATTTATTGATTATATTTTATAAATTGATGACTGATATTATATAAAATTCATTTCGATGTCATCATAAATTCAACTGATGTAAATTTTATATTTATATCATCCATTTGTACTCACAATATCATATTTACTAACAAAAATAGCTCCATATAATCAGGATAAGTGTGCATATATATATATATATATATATATATGTATGTATCATATATTTTAAATCTTCGTTATTTGCATTACAATCATAGATAATATAATGTTTAAAATTTTATCATAAGTATATTTAATATAGAATGTTATTAAATAACATTCAATCAATACAATGGAACAAATGAATTCAATAATTATGCATAGATGGTCACATTAATAAAATTTATCAGCTATATATATAGACAAACATGATGAACTAAATATGAAATAATATATAATCAGTTTAAACAAGTAAAAAATTATATCTATATATTTATATATGTAAATTTACTAACATATTATAGTAATATTAATTCATTCACAATTATTCAATGATGATTATTATATTTATGAAGCCACTTATTATAAAGTGTGAATTTATATGGGAAATACTGTAACCCATCTAAAAAAAGATGAATAACCCTATAAAAACTAATATTGATACTCTGGTAGGTAAATTTTATATTTAATATTGAAATTATGTATGAATATCTTCATATGTAGATCATTCTCTTATATTGATATAGTTTAGATATTCTTAAAGATTATAAATGTTATACTTGTGGTTGTACATTTATACAAACAATATCATGTTCTCTTGTACATCTATATTTGTATCTTTTGTTCTGCCCTTCATCAGAATATATATCAACTATTATAATAATTTCATCTTGGAGTTTATACATTTTAATGTTTTTATATGCTACATTTGTAATATGATCATCTACTGTATATCCATTGTATGTAACTATCCCAATTATTACTTCTCTTCTAATATAATTTGTAAAAAAATGACTATAATTATCCTTTACTAGAGCAATAATATATGGATTTATGAATGGATAATCATTTAATTCTAAATTTATAAATTTTTTTCTCCATTCTAAATATGAATTATATACAGGATCCTTAATTAATACCTTTTTTTCAGTTAATTCATTACCATTGAACAATTTATATCTACTATTTATTATTATTCTACTCTGTAAACCATCAACTACTATAACATCACGTTCAATTAAATCTAATGAATCTGGATACACTTCCAAATCACTCTCAATTATTCTACCAATCCTATGAGTAGTATAATATATATTGTCTATAATATACTTCCATGAACATAATGCCAATTCATATACATATACGTGATCATTAGGACTATTTATATCTAATGTTACCGGGATCAACTCATTTATGTTATGAAATAGAGCATGTATAGATGTAATAAATATCATGGAAATAACTAACATTTTATACGTTAATGATAATAAATTACATGTATTAAATTCATTAACCCGTATAAAAATACAGAAATGTTTTTAGATATATATAAAAAAAAAATCGGATCTATGCAATATCTAGCTGATAACTATCATCTTTCAAAATTAAAATTACAATATAGAACAATCATCATATTATACAATTAAACGATACAATACAGTATATCTGTGACTATCCTTCACTTTCAAGTTAAAACAGTCTTCATATTTTCGTTTAACCTGAAATTGTTCCTTCATTCATTCCTTTGTACTACATACAGATCTTCACTTGTTGTTACAACCCTATATTCGTCTTGCAGACAACTCTCCACTTGAGGTCTAGTCCTGCCGTCAGCTCTTCTAATTACCTCTCCCTCAAGTTCCCGTAGATCACTTTCGGGTAATCCACTTGAAGTTACATCCATACCTCCATCTTCCATTACACTCGTTTCCACCGTTGTCTTGCAGACAGCTTCTCTATTTACTTCCCCTTCCAGCTCCCGGAGATCGCTTCCAGGTTCCACTCGAGGTCCAGTACTATCACCTCCACCTTCGCCACGATCTCTGGGAGTGGCTATACTCTTTAGAGATAGGTAATTAGAAGAGCTGACGGCAGGACTGACCTCAAGTGGAGAGGCTCCACGCCTAGTGGAAGATAAGGTTGTAACATCAAGTGAAGATCTGTTTTCAAGACGACCTATGGCTGAGGTCGTCAAGGACCTTTTAACATTGAAAATTATAGCCTGAGAAATCTTCTATTATAATTTAAAATGTTGTAACTTCTAGTTAATAGTATATTGCTTTTTTAAGGTTCTGAAGTTCGCATTCGAATCCTCCATATTCATCTCTGTTGCAAATATGTGTATATTTGTCGATAGTACCATCGGTATTATAGATACTTATCTCTATAGAAACTGTATTATCGTTATATAAATCCAATTTTATGGTTTTTTTGATTATATCCTCTTTTGTCTCACATATAATATTATTGTGATAAGTTACTGTCCCAATAATAACATTATTTTCATGTAACTTATTGAAGTATATAATTCCTCCACCAAAATTACAGGCTGTAATTCTCGTATTTTCTTTAGTTGGATGGGACATTATATCTAAATCTTCAAATTCATGCACAACTTTTTTGTACTTTTCATCTACCGGATCCTTTTCTAATATTAAACTCTCACGTTCAACATCACCGTTTAAACGGTCCTTATATTTACTATATATTAATACTTTTGTAGTTAAATGTCTGATTACATGAATCTTCCTATAAAATAGAGTCAAATCATCCGATACAATCTCTACATCACCATCCATTACAGTACCAATTCTATGAGTTTCAGAGTAGAAATCCTTAATAGTAAAGGCAATTCCATGATTCGATAAGAAACTAACATTAGTATCAATCGAAATATACTTGTTATTTGGGTTATTAATATCCAAAGTTATCGGAATAACATCCTCAAAATCATGGATCAGTGAGGATGTTTCACCAATTAAATATAGTGATACTACCAATAATATACATAACAGATCCATTTTATACATTTATACTTCTATTAATATTGTTAATCATTCAACAGATGCAAATGAATAGATCCTAGGAGGAAATTCACATCATGCATCTCATAGAATAAAATGTCACATACATAGTACAAAGGAACATTATGTAGTCAACTAACAGTTTATATGTATATAGAGGAAAATCTCCGAATATTATAAGAATATTCTATGCTATTTTCAGCTCTACTAAAATTATTCCATTTATACTCACTAACAACTCAAGTCACTTCTCATTCTCTTGCATAGTCTAACTCTACGTCTAATACCGATATCAGTTTCACTCCACCTGAGGTCCAATCTCTGTTCCCACTCGGCGTTCCACCTGAGTTCGTCCTGCCGTCAGCTCTTCTATTTACTTCTCCCTCCGCCTCCCTGAGATCAGCTGCGGGTTTTCCACTTGAGGTCTTATAACTACCATCTACACTCACGCCACGATCTCCGGGAGTGGCTATACTCTTTAGAGATAGGTAATTAGAAGAGCTGTCTGCAAGACAAGAATAGGACCTCAGGTGGAGTAGATGGAATATGATGTGTGATGATATAAATAGAATAGAAATTATATTACAATAAATCAATTATACTTTTATTAACTAAAGTACAAGTTACTTTTTCATTATCATCAATATTGACTTGGTTTTTATCTTCTTCTTCTTCATCATCATCTTCTATATTTGATCTTAAACGATTGGTATTATGGCTACTAGTTGATTGTGTAAATTGATTACTAGTGCTTGCATTATTATCTATAAGTTTTTATTAATTGATGTAATAAAAGAATTACCAGATGTTGAAGTTGATGGATAATTAATTGAAAATGGTGTTTGTATATTAGAAGGATTTGAATTGATACCAACTGCTTCTGATTCATCACAGGTATAATTTGTTTCATCATTTAACTTTATCCGAATACATTTATATTCAAAGGTAATAGTATTACAATTATTAAAGAATACTTCTATTATTACTTTAAATACATCTTTATTAAAATCTTTAATATGAACATCTTTATATATGACATCCCTTATATGATTATCAAAAATAATATTTCCATATTTAACCTTACCAATCAAATATTTTTGTAAAATTTTAAATGATGTACCAAATGATACAGTATTAGTTGAAGGTGTAATAGAAACTTTTATATTACGTGGTTTATATTCAGGATATTTTTTCAAATCCAAATTTACTATTTTTTTTATTGATTCTTTATATAAACCATCTACAAGTATAAAATCTAATACTTCACATTTTTCAGTACCATTTCTTAATTCATAATAACTTCTAATACGTACACGTTTATCACCACATTCAGCACAATCAACTAATCTTAATGTTAATGATGGTGAATTCTCATATATCATTTTATCACCATCTATAACATTACCAATCTTAAATTTATCCAAATAATCTTCATTTAATGAATAACGTTTAAGTGACCATGGAGCATTCAAATCTTCAATTTCTATATAATTTTCATTCACATTCATTAAATCTAATGTTATTGGTGATAAATTATCTGAATGATAATGTATTCCCGGTGCTAAATACACTACAGATATTAAACATGTATATAAATCCAACAACCATATCATATCAATATAATCATTATATAAAACAAATTATATACAATAAACAATTACTACATTACATAAAGTTTCATATCATTCATACATGAACTACATTTATAAAATTATTTAATAACTAATCTACATTAAATAACTTTATAAAAACCCTCCAATACAGATGAACTTAAATCATTCAACCATATATAAAGACTTTAGATTGTACAATACAGATGAACTTAAATCATTCAGTATAAATACAGTCAATTTTAATGGACCATATCCTTTATTAATAAACTATTAACATAAAATACAACCATCATAAAAGATGAAAAAAAATCATATTATGATCCATAATCAATATTTGTACCAATTATTTCACATTGAGTACTAGAACCACTAAAAGGATATTGACATAAAAATTCTGCATCTACTGTAATACCATTACAAATATAAACCGTAATATAAATTGTATGAGAATGTATAATACCAAGTAAACTATGTTCTTTTACTGTTACAAACTTTTTTAATACGTTATGTACATCAGCATTTAATATAATATCACGATATTTTATTTCAGATATTAAATATTTATAACGTGTATGTATTTGTGTCAAGTACTTAGTAAGGTTGTTTTCTAAACTTCTAACTTCAATTTCAATAGGTACAAAAGATCCAATTACATCTAATTCTAATAATACCGTAACAGGTGGTATATATATATTAGCATCTCTATCTTTTACAAGTTCTACACATTCAATTATTTCTTCATAACCATCTTGCATATAGTTACTGGTTATTAATATATAAGCTCCACAATATTCTACATGTGTTATATGACGACTTTTCAAATATATAGAGTCTGGATATATTTCAATATCATTGTCTACTATACGACCCATCCTATGAGTACTTTGATTATCAACCGATATAGAATACATATACACCTTCTTTAATGGAGTTAAAAATGATTCTACAACCGAAAACTTTATCAAATCAGGATTTCTCACGTTAAATTGAACCGGAATTAATTCATTCAAATCATGTATCAACGCAAATATATTACATATAAACAAGTGATTATGTGTGATTATAATTATGAAAATCATAAAATTTACAGAAATTGACCTCATTTGGTTGGATTTTTAAGATTAAATTTTATACTTGATTAGCGATTATACGTCCAAAAAACCACTTAATACTAGCCACAAGTTTGATATGAACTTATTTTATACATGAATTACAAAGCATTTTTGAGATCAAAGGTTTACAACTCACTCAACTAGTTAATATGAATCTTCGGAGTACGGAATGCAAGGGCTTCATTTATAATAAGCCTAACGTTTATGGAAAGTTTATACAATTATAATGGATTGAAAGTAACAATCCAGTAAAAAAGTTGTATCAATTATAATAAAGCTATCAGATTGATCATCATTGGTAACAGTTAATTTTTATTAATAGTTTCTTGTTGCTTATAGTCAGCAACGACTAAACATAAATAACTTCACTTATCAAGTATGGATCTTTTAATGGTGATGTATGGAACTTTATATGCAATCCATCACAATCTACATTTAGTTTAATGTCTGAGTTCATGTAATAACAAAAACTAACTTTAAGATTTAAATAAATCATTTGTATTTCTATGTATTGATCACTTTTATTCTCATTAACAAACTCTATAGTTATATTAATGGATATAGGAGTGATAGAGTTGCATAGTCTTAACACATAACTATTACTTCATCACGATAATAATAAACACATCTGGATTCCAAGTGATTCAGAAATTAGAAATGATTAAATTATTACAGCATATCATAATTTTATGTTTTTTTTATAAAATTAACTTAATGCAAATAAAAGCTCAAGTTTACAAATCTGTCTATTGATGAATTCTTACACATTATAAACGTCTCATTCGAGCTACATATGACCCTCATTATAAAAGTCATCTCAGCAATTTATAAATAAAGTACAAACTTGAAGTTAAAATTAATTAAGAAGGGTAAATACTATGATGATTTATGCATTGTTACTTAACGTCAAATAGTATAAAAGTTATAATGAATTAAACATTTATTATAAATAGTTAATTGGTATTAATATAAAATTATTTTATGATTTTAAATATGTTAAAGCTCATATTTGCCATTTTATATGGAATCGTCAAGTTTTAAGATTAATACTCACATCATATATTCTATTATTGTGTAGAATCAAATAATGTAAAAAATGCCCATTAATAATGAAATTGTTAAATGGATATTCATTTAACTAAATATCCGACATGGATTTTAATTATTTTAATACTAATTATCGCAAATGTAAATCATATAAAATCATTTCAGCCTCAACATGGTATGTGTAGATTCCATTCACTATTATATACACAATATCGTCTTTTTACCGTAAAATACACCTTATTGTTGTATAGTCCACCTGAGGTCCAATCCAACCCTCTTGGTCTTGCAGACAGCTCTCCACTTGAGGTTACAACCTCTGTTCCACTAGGCGTGGAGCCCTCTTCCAATTACCTATCCCTTAAGGGTATTACCACTCCCAGAGATCGTGGCGGAAGTATAGTGATGTAACCTCAGGTGGAGAACCCGAGAGCGATCCACGGGAGCTTGAGGGGGAGGTAAATAGAAGAGCTGTCTGCAAGACGACCTCAGGTGGAACGGCAAGTGTAAGAAGAGTTGGATTGACCTCAGGTTGATTATAAAACAATTCGATACTTTTGCTTGACATATATATCAATTATTAGGTATAATAGAATTGCAGAGGCGAATAAATTTGGATAGTATATTGATGACTCGTAAGGTAACATTTGGTTATTGTTATAATGAGGAACGTATTAAGAAGAAGGGTACTATTAGGAGTCGTATATATTTTGATATGTGGAAGGATAAGGATCCATATTATGTAATACATCGTTTTTTATATGAGAATGATCCAGATAATAAGAATTTTAATTATGATATAGATTTAGCTACTAAAGAGCCATGTAAAAGGAATATATTTAAACATTATAAGAAAGATAATAAATTAAGATTTTTTTGGTATGCATCAGGTTTAAAGAAACCACATGGTGTATCAAGTCGTTATATAAATTATTCATTAGAATATAATGAATTTAGATTTAGTAAATTACGTAGTTATTATCATATATTACCATATGTTCATGAACATTATAAAGATGATCCTAGATATATTTATTTTATGAATAGATTTTTATCAAGACATGGTCGTATATCATTAGCTAAAAGAGAATCATTAAATAAAGGTATTGAATTTAAATATAAAAGGGATATAACATGGAAAGATATGATTAAATTAGCTAAAGAACAAGAAATAGAATTATATAAAAAATATGGTAATCCAGATAATATTAAAGTTAATTTAGGTAATAATAAATATTTTATTGTTAAACCTGATGGTTTTAAAGTTCATGGTGAATATTATTCTACTATTAATAAAAATAATCGTTATTCACCATATGATATTTATCATCCATATTATCGTACAAAAAATTCATCTAAAAGAAGAAGATTTAGAGAAAGAGGTATACCATTAGATCCAAATGAAAGATGTAAAACTAGAAAAGAAAGATTAATTAAAAATGCTGCCAAAAAACCACCCAAACATGAAATATATAAAAAATATCTCAAAAAGAAAAAATCATTCAAAAATATCAACAATTAATCCCATACCCAATTCGATAACATAACTAACATCAATTATACTCAATATTATACATATTAATATATCTACACAATATTTCAACCTAGGTCCAATACATATTCTTCATCTCAGCCAATGCCGCTCCACCTGAGGTTACATCCACCTCTCTTCGTCTTGCAGACAGCTCTTCTATTTACTTCCCCTTCCAGCTCCCGTAGATCGCTTCCAGGTTCCACTTCCACTTGAGGTTATAAATCCTAATCTCGACGAGATACGACTAAAGTGATGGAATCCATGTTCGTCAGGATATCTCAATGAATATTGAATGGAATTAAGTGAGGATTCTTCAATCCAATACAATCATCAAATTCCTTTTCAATGAGATATTAACATCTGATATACATCCAATATTCATTCCACAATCTTCAGTAGTTTCCACAGAAATGATGAAATTCCTTCAAATTTTGGAGGTAATAATGAAGTTAGTGAAATTAGTGAATATGACCTCAAGTGGAAGTGGAATACCCGTAGCCGACTAACGGTAGGCGGAGGGACAACTAAATAGAAGAGCTCCATGCAATGGTAAATGATGTGCCGGATGTAACCACAGGTTGAACGGAGAGTGGTATTAGTGTATATATAATTGTATTAGATTTAAGATTTTATTCATGTTTTATTGAGTTCACTATTTAAAAGCATAATAGCATCTTGTAGTATTTGCCTATGATATAAGAATTATATTTTTAGATAATGAATGAACCTTTGTTTAAAATCTATTTGATCAGAGAGTATATTTGAAGCAGCTTCTAAACATTTTGGTAATTTTAACATTTGTAAAACATCACGTGTTATAGGTAAATCCTAATGAATAATTTATAAATTTTATAATTAAAATCTACCTGTTTTCTATCTTTTGTTTTTCTTAATATACGTAATAGCCATTTATCATGTGTTTTATCATTAGAATTTATAGTATTTATAGCATTTGTTGTATGTTCTTGTACATTTTTAAGCCAAAATCCATATAATTGTTGTAATTTTATTAATAATTCATTATGTGATGTATAAAGACTCTGTATATGACGCATATCATCATATTGTTGCCATGGAATAGCAACCACTTCTGGTACTATATCTGGAGCCATCTCTCTAAGTAATGGATCCTTATGTAATAATAATTGTATCTTAGGATATGAAATATATGCACCCGTCAATGATTCTAAACGAATACTAGAACGATGTAATGTATAACCCATAAAATTCACAGCCTGTACACACTCAGGATAACGCTGACCATCACGCAACTTTATATAACATAACTATAGTTAAATCATATATATCTATAAAATATTCCACTAGAAGTCCAATCCAACTATCTTCCACCTTTCGTCGTCTTGCAGACAGCTCTCCACCTGAGGTTAAACCAACTATTCTTCCACTCGCCGTGGAGGCCTCTTCCAATTACCTATCTCTAATGAGTATAGCCACTCCCGGAGATCGTGGCGGAAGTATAGTCATTAGACCTCAAGTGGATTACCCGTAGCTGATCTCAGGGAAGCGGAGGGGGAAGTAAATAGAAGATCTGTCTGCAAGACAATGGATGGATGAGTAGAGAAGATATGATGTAACCTCGGGTGGAACCTGGAAGCGATCTATGGTAGCTGGAAGGGGAAGTAAATAGAGGAGGCCTCCACGGCGAGTGGAAGACCTCAGGTGGAACGTCGAGTGGAATGACAGGGTGGATTGGACCTCGAGTGGAATCGTATTGTTGATGTGGACATACTTGTTGGTTATTGATATATAATGGGAATATTTTGAGTTGTTGTTGTTGTTGTAAATCATAATCATCATATGTTCCTATGAGTTTGAGATTTAATGTAGGTGTCCATTCTAATGAGATACCGCCTAATTTAGTAAAACTTGCCATAGCTGGTAATAATAATAATAATAAACCATTAGAATCAGCTACCCAAAATATAAATTGATTTGATATACCAATCCATGACATAGGATTATTAAGTATAAGTAAATCATCATAAAGATCAACAAGACGATTAATATTATTTTTAGCTAATCCTCTTAATCCATTAACCCATATTAAACGTATAGAATATTTATATGATATATCAGATGATATTTCTGATATAAGACCTAATATATTACCCATTGATACTATACCTATTGGATTACCTTTTAAATAAAATGTACCCAATATACTACCACCAATTGTAAATATATATACTATACCACTCATCATCATTACTACAGCATATTCCTCTGATAATGCTACACCACTTATCAATTCATCTTTAAATCTACGCTCCCATCCCTCACCATTTTGTAAATTCAAATATACCAACATCCCACACCTATTCTCATCATCCATCAAATCCGAACCCGTCAATAAACCAATCGATGCTATAATATATAATATAATCATATCTACTATTTATATTCATTCCACTCGAGGTCCAATCCACCTGAGGTTCATCCTGCCGTCAGCTCTTCTAATTACCTATCTCTAAAGAGTATAGCCACTCCCAGAGATCGTGGCGAAGTTAGAGGTAGTACTGGACCTCAACTGGAACCTGGAAGCGATCTATGGGAGCTGGAAGGGGAGCTAAATAGAAGAGCTGACGGCAGGATGAACCTCAGGTGGATTGGACCTCGAGTGGAGTGGTGTGAATATTGTATATGTTATGGGAGATATAAATGTGACTATAATTAATTTTTTGTAGTACTTACATATTGCGGCGGTATGGCAGTTATATTTATCGGATTTTCTTACATATCCTGCGAGTGGTCCAGAAAATAGGTGTATATGTATTGAACCACCTTCGGATATACCTTGTTTAGTGACTTGTCCAATTTCATTCCAGAATAAACACCTGATATAAAAATATTATATATAAAGATATATTTATAAATTTACCATTGCTTATTTTGATCATTTGGTGGTGGACATGATCCAGGCATTATTGTACGTCTTTTATTTGTAGTTTTAGAATGTGTTAATTTACTTTCTAATATTGATAATCTTTTATGTAATTTATTAAATTCTTCATTATAAGTAGTATCTAATAAATCTGGTATTTCAAATTCATCACCAGAATGATGCTTAGTATCAATCCTATCAATAGAATTATTATCCTCTTCAATTGTACCCTCATCAAATAATACATCATCACCATCATCAATTGCCTCTAAATCCAACATTTTATAATTTTTACCACCTTTTACTAATGTTTTTTTAGATTTTGGGGTTCTCGCCCTCTTAACTGAAGAATATACCTCCTCTAAATGATCGTCATTAGTTAATGCCAACTTCTTATTCGACCATTTATCTAATTAAAAATATAATTATAACATTATCATCAATGATCCTCATCACTATATTCTCATGTAGATCACACTCCACCCGAGGTTACAACCACCGTTGGTCTTGCAGACAGCTCCCACTTGAGGTCCATATTTTCCATTGCATGGAGCTTCTCTATTTACTTCCCCCTCCGCTTCCCAGAGATCAGCTACGGGTTTTCCACTTGAGGTCTAGTACTACTCTCCTTTCCACTCGCCGTGGTGGCCTCTCTATTTATCTCACCCTCCGCTTCCCTGAGATCAGCTGCGGGTTCCACTTGAGGTTCAGTACTACTCTTCATTCCATCTACACCATCTTCATCGCCACGATCTCTGGGAGTGGCTATACTCTTTAGAGATAGGTAATTAGAAGAGCTGACGGCAGGACGATCTATGGTGGAGAGCCTCCACGCGAGTGGAACAGTGGTTGTAACCTCAAGTGGTGAGCTGACGGAAGGACGACCTCGGGTGGAAGTGGAATAGAGGTGGATTGGACATCAGGTGGAGAAGAGTGAGGAGTAGGATTGAACTTTGTGTGATATAACTAACCTAGATTAATTTTAGAGAAGATGGTGAGTATGAGTTCATTTTTATTGGTGAGGATAGCATATTTTGTATTGATACCATTATAGGTGTATAAGATTGTAAGTGTATCAAAATCCCAGATATTGATTTTATTATCATTATCTAATGTTAATAAAAGTATGAGTTCATTAAATTTAATAAATTGTATAAATTTTATAACATTATCCTCTTCTAATATATTATAACAATCCCATTTTGGTTGTGTAGTATAAAATAAACCATTAGAATTTGTATAAGCAATAATTGTTTTTAATGGATGCCATGTTAATGCATATTCATATGAATCCTTCAATTGACAGGGTGATTCTATCTCTGTTAATATTATACCATCATCCAATGAATATAATAAAATCTTCGACTTATATAATAATGATACTATACTCCTCTCTATATTCACACGAAATGATAACAAACCATCAACCGAACTATATTATAATTATCATATCAAATATATATCTATCACCATTCCACCCGAGATACAATCACTATCTTCTTTCGTCTTGCAGACAGCTCTTCTATTTACTTCCCCTTCCAGCTCCCGTAGATCGCTTCCAGGTATTCACTCGAGGTTATAAACCTAATCTCAACGAGATAAGTCTAAAGTGATGGAAACCATGTTTGTAAAGGTATCTCAATGAATATAAATTGGAATGAAGTGAGGATGAAAATATTAGATGAAACAATAATAACCTCTTCAATGAAGTATTGAGATCATAAATTCATTCAATAGTTATTGAGTAATCTTCATTAGTTTCCCCAGAAATTCGGATTTTTCTTCAGAATTTGAGGGTAAAAATGGACAAGTGAAATTAGAAATAACTGACCTCAAGTGGAATACCCGAAAACGATCTATGGGAGTTTGAGGGGGAGATAAATAGAGAAGCTGACGGCAGGAATGTAACCTCAGGTGGAGGGTTAGACATTGGTTGATGAAGACATTTGGGTTATTATACTTCTTATAGTAAAGCTTACATGTTGATATTATGTACGGTATTGTTATTCCAGTTGTAGCGGGTGAAGGATTTATCATAGAGTGTGAATGTGTAGATATTGTTTAGATCGAATGTGTCAGTATTTTTATTAAATAGTTCAATTTGTTTAATCTTTTGTTTAATTTTATTATTTGTAGCGATGGTTTTGTATTGATTTGATTCATCATATGATAAAAGTATAGTGATACCTGTATTATATCCTAATGATAATAAAAAATCTTTTTTATTGATTTTACATATAGAAATATAAACGATATAATTATCCAATCCATTATTATTTAATATTTCATCTTTATATAAATACCAATTATCATTTTTTATATCATTACATTCATCTACGTTCTTTATTAGACATATCTTTGAGCCTTTACCAAAGGCTACACATCTATATGATTAATATTCATATAAAATTAAACAAACTCATTATGTATACCAATTAACAGAGAATCATCATTATCGTTCTTCTTCATTTATAACATTGATTTAAAAATGATTTTAAGACACCAATAGTGTTAGAAAGTATAGCGGGTATAGCAGCAGTGGTCATGAATAACATATATAATTTAAAAATTATAATAAATTAAAGTTTATTAAATTCATTCTACATTAATTTTATCCTTCAATGCAGCCTGTAATGAGATTTAATAATTAGAAAAACAACATCAACGAAAGGACATGTGATTGACTATTAATAAATCTTCCACCTAAGATTATAATCCACACCAATCGAGGTCCAATCCACCTCTATTTCTCTTGCAGACAGCTCTTCCAATTACCTATCTCTAAAGAGTAAAGCCACTCCCAGAGATCGTGGCAGAAGTGTAGTCATTGGACCTCAAGTGGAAGTGGAACACCCGCAGCTGATCTACGGGAAGCGGAGGGGGAAGTAAATAGAAGAGGCACCACGCCGAGTGGAAAGACCTCAGGTGGAACTACAAGTGGAAGAGAAGGTTGATTAAATTGGTTTATTGGCGAGTATTAAACGAGGATGATATTAAAGTTGGACTTACGAGGTATACTTTTCTAAGATGTGAGATATTATTTCTGAGTGATGAGATTGCGTTTAGTATTACAGTGAATGGATTGTCTACTTTAGTTCTTAATCTAATTTCGAGTTTATTTTCTAATGGATGTGGCATGCGATAACCTACAAAAGTAACACGATCATCTTTACTTAATTTCCTTAGAGTATATATAAAAATGATATTTTCATATATTAAACATACGATCTTATCAATGCACCAAATGTATGATCTTCTAAATGTACTATAAATGTACCACATAATGGAAATCTTGTATCTGGTACCCATTCAACTCTATAAATATAAGAAATTATAAAAATTCCCATCATTAAAATTAATAAGTTAACATACTTCTTAACACCATAAGCTAATTCAACCATATCAGCCGTTTCCGGCCTATTAATTAATGATGTTTGTTTCGACATTTAATTAATTATCCATTTCATATTAATTTAATTTCTTTACATTTTTTATTCAAATAAAAAAAAATTATATAAATTATCTCCAATGCTAATCCATACACCCATAGAAGATTATAGTGCCCATAGACCATAAATATCATTCATACAATCAAAATTAAATTCCATTAGTAATTATATTAAATATCCCTATATTCAGATAACATATTACGTCCTTTTATTCTATCGAATCCATATGAAGACCTATCCTCTACTATCTCACTTGCCGTTCCACCGTAGGTCTTTCCACTAGGCGTGGTGCCTCTTCTATTTACTTCCCCTTCCAGCTCCCGTAGATCGCTTCCAGGTGTTCCACTTGAGGTTACATAACTACAGTTCAGCCACGATCTCTGGGAGTGGCTTTACTCTTTAGAGATAGGTAATTAGAAGAGGCCTCCACGGCGAGTGGAACAGAAGAGTAGGATTGTAACCTCAGGTGGATATTTGTTCTTCCGGGTTAACAAAATACCGATAACGATCTCAGGGAATCCGAGGGGAACTAAATAGAAGAGGTCACTACGGCTAGTGGAAAAGATGGACCTTTACTGGAGAGCTCTCTGCGAGAGGAAGGAAGGTAGAGTGGAAGATAAGGTTACAACTTCAAGTATGGTCAACACTTTAGTTATAGATTTGTTCTGTTGTATATAATTCAATACTACATTAGACAAGTGTTTGCAATTATTGCAATTATATATATTACAGTGTGATACCATAAACCTGTTGAAATGTGTATGCAACAGCGGCCTCATCATTTGTTAAGTTCACATAATATTTAGCCTCTCTTTTAACATCATCATCCGCGTTATCAACAGCGAATGATAAGTTTGACAATTGCATAATTTCAACATCGTTATCACCATCTCCGATGTAAGCACATGATGATGGATCTTCACCTAAATGTTCCATTAGAATCTTCAATGCTTCAGTTTTACTACCACCTGGTGGTGTAAATTCATATTTGTTATTAGATGACCTCGTTACGATGTAGTCTTTACCATTCTCAAGTCTTGGAATTTCAACATTCGTTAAATCATAATTTGAATCTACAATAATTATTATAATCTTCTCCCTCAATAATTCATCTTGACTTATAAACTCGCTCGGTGGACATTTGACAAATTTAAACTCGTTTTCCGCCTTGTCTGTTAATCTTGTACATCTCATTGGCCTTGAAGATGAAAAGAAGACGGCTGATGATAACAATCCATTCTCATTCAAATAGTCATAAATTATCTTCAATGTCTCTTTCTTAAATTCAATTGATCTAATTATCCTCCCATCTTTATCGAATATTGTAGAACCACCAGAATATATACCGGGGTATCCATTGTAACCTGATTTTTGTTTAAGGTCACCAAATAAATAAAGTGATGAATAATATGTTCTTCCTGAAGAAATAATATGAAATTAAATGAAGGGAATGAAGGGAATGTTTTTTACATAATGTCTTCGTATTAGGTACCCCACCTGAGGTCATTTCATTCGTCTTGCAGACATCTCTTCTATTTACTTCCCCCTACGCTTCCCTGAGATCAGCTGCGGGTAGTCCACCCGAGGTTACATCCTCAACACCTTCACTTCCGCCACGATCTCTGGGAGTGGCATCACCCTTTAGGGATAGGTAATTAGAAGAGCTGACGGCAGGATGGACCTCAGGTGGAAGTGTAAAGAAAGAGAGTTGGATTGGACCTCGAGTGGATGGTAATCATTGATGGTAAAGATGGTATTAGGTATCAGATTGTATATAAATATACCAGTACAGAATATTGGTGTTACTCCCAAGTTGATGATGTCTTTTAATGCTTTGAAATTTTTAGACATGGCATCTTCATTATCTGTATAAAAGGTACCATCAAGATCTATAGCAAAGTATTTAGGTAGAGAGTGTGGTCTTTTAAATGTAACAATCTTTTTATGTTGTAAATTACATGCGATATTACTTCCATTATATCTTGACACATTAAAATTGATCGCCATCATATCCTACCATCCATGATGAATTCATGTCATCATAGGAAACATCTACAAATTTTTTTAAAAATACAATCCACTATACATAATTTCAAATTCAAATGCTAGTATAACAGATATTACATCATAGTAATCGTCAATGCAGGTTAATAAATCTCATATAATGGAGATACAATGAATGGGGACAGGTGTAATATAAAAATAAATATTACCTATTTACTTCAATTCCTTACAATAATTAAAAGTAATACATTGATATTTACCATTAAATAAATTTGTATCTTAAATATATAACGTCTTAATATCATTTTATCATCCCTTTATATTTGCTATCCACTTTGGATTGGAGTAACAGTACAGTCATAAGTGCATGGCGAAATCAACAACCCATCATCATTTAGATTGATCAGATACTATAATTAAATAATCATCCACTAATTAAACAACTTAAATCACTAAATAACTTAGACATGACTATATTACATCATATTGAGATGAATATAGTAAGTGGAGTTGAAATAAATAAAAAAGTCTCTACATCGATGGGAAATAGACCAGATGAAGTAAAGGGGTAATAATGAATAGAATAACCTCAACGGCTGTCAAATTTGATAGCAATAGTCGTTCCAATTGAAGTCCTATCATCAATTCTCCAGTCTAGGTCCAATCCAACACTTCATCATCTCTGTTCCCACTAGGTGTTCCAACTGAGGTCGTCTTGCAGACAGCGCTTCTATTTACCTCTCCCTCCGCTTCCCTGAGATCAGCTACGGGTTCCACTCGAGGTCCAGCACTACTCTACTCACCGCCACGATCTCCGGGAGTGGCTCTACTCTTTAGAGATAGGTAATTAGAAGAGCTGACGGCAGGACGAAGATAAGGTTGTAACCTCAAGTGGAATACCTGGAAGCGATCTACGGGAGCTGGAAGGGGAGGTAAATAGAAGAAGCCACAACGGCGAGTGGAATAGAGACTGTAACCTCAAGTGTAGAAGCTGTCTTCATGTATAGAATTTCAATGTAGTGTAAAATGGATGAAACTCTATTCTATAGTATTGTTATTGGACACTAATGAGTATATTTGTGTGGATATGGCGTATGGTATGATTCATGGTGTATATATAATATAAATATTGTTATAAAAATAATATATTTATGGTATTAAATTGAAATTTATATGAATAATGTGGATATGATGATGGAAGGTTATGGAAGGTTATGGAAGGTTGATGTGTATATGTAAGGTGTATATAAATATATAAAATTAATGTGCATAAATGTGCTTTAATTATAATAATAATTAAATTATATAAATGATTTAAAATTATATTAAATTTGTTTAAGTTTTTTCTGGAAGAAAATGTCATTAGAATAAATTACATATCGATAATCATGCATGCAAGTTGGTTGTTTAATGTGTAAAGGATTATTATTTATGATATAAAAAAAATAATAAAATCATCGCAATTAATTTTAATTTTAAATTTCAAATGAATTTTTTTTATATAAATTTGAAATTATAAAATTTAATTTTTTTAAAAAAAATTTTTTCAAGTCATCGCAAAGTTCAATTGTGATTTGTAATTCTTAATCTCATTAATGTAAATATTATAAAACCTTTAAGAATTTTTTTATAAATTACAGCTTAATAACAATTTTTTTTATATATAAATAAAAAAATATATCGCAATTGTATTGATTTATTTTGAAATTTTAAATGGCATTTTTAAAAAGTAATATTTTCTTACATAAATTGACTTATGGGTCAACTATTACTAATTCTTATAATAAAAAATCATTCTCTCTAAAAAGATTCACCTCAAGAAATAGAAAAGAGACTACATTAACTACTAGAGATGATAAAAGTGATGATTGTATTCAGAATAATTATACAAATGATGAAAGTTATAGTATAGATAATAATATTGTAAAGGTAATTTTATTAATGAATATAATCTATACATATTATAGAAGAAAACATTAGTACTCGATCTAGATGAAACACTCGTACATTCAGGATTCGATAATCAAGGAATTCATACCTTCGCCATCAATGTATGTTTAATAAGTCAACATATATATACCCAATGTTACATCACACCCACTCGCAGTTCCAACTGGGGTTACAACCATGTCTTCTTCCACTCGCCGTGGTGGCCTCTTCTATTTAGTTATCCCTCCGCTTCCCTGAGATCAGCTACGGGTAGTCCACTCGAGGTCACATAACTACAGTTCAGCCACGATCTCCGGGAGTGGCTCTACTCTTTAGAGATAGGTAATTAGAAGAAGCCTCCACGGCGAGTGGAAAATAAGGTTGTAATTTCAGGTGGTGGCTCGTTCTTCCGGGTTGAACTTTTTTTGTTCCTCCGGGTAGAATTTCTGTTCTTAGGGGTTGCACATCTACGTTCTTCCGGGTAGACATTACACCGAGGATGATCTCAGGGAATCCGAGGGGAGGTAAATAGAGAAGCTGTCTGCAGGACGAAGAGAAGATGGAGTGGAACAGAGTTGGATTGGACCTCGAGTGGAGAGTTGATAATGTTAAGATATGCATATAATAATATTTATAGGTGGGTAAAGATGATGTGAAGAAGAATATATATGTTGGTATGAGGCCATATGTGAATGATTTTTTATTGGAGGTATCACAATGGTATGACATTGTTATATATACGGCTGGATTAGAGTCATATGCTAATGCTGTAATTGATGAGTTGGATATCCACGGTGTATGTAAGAATCGTTATTATCGTGATAGCTGTATATTTTGGGGTGGTTATTATATTAAAGATTTGGGTATATTTAATAAATCATTAAAAGATATTATTATTATTGATAATTCACCAGCATCATATTGTCTACATCCAAATAATGCTATACCAATAGATAGTTGGTTCGATGATCAAAATGACTCGTCATTAATACAATTACTACCATTATTAAAAGAATTATCACAGGTAGATGACGTCACTACCGTCATTAATGAACTAAATCTACACGAAAATCACACACCAATTACAACATAATCATACACTCTTAATATTATACAAAAATCTATACCCAATGTCCAGTCCTACCGACAGCACTACACCTGAGGTTACGACCACCGTTGGTCTTGCAGATAGGTCTTCTCCACTTGAGGTCCATCCTGGCGTCAGCTTCTTTATTTACCTATCTCTAAAGAGTAGAGCCACTCCCGGAGATCGTGGCTAAGGTAGAGGTAGTACTGGACCTCGAGTGGAACCTGGAAGCGATTTATGGGAGCTGGAAGGGGAAGTAAATAGAAGAGCTGTCTGCAAGACGACCTCGAGTGGAGAGCTGACGGCAGGATAGACCTCAGGTGGAACGGAGAGTGAAACGAAAGGTGAATTGGATCTCAGGTAGAGGTCTGTTCTTCCGGGTTAACATCTTTCGTTCCTCCGAGTATAATTATCTGTTCTTAGGGGTTGATATATTATCGTTCTTCCGGGTATAAATCGCCACGATCTCTGGGAGTGGCTATACTCTTTAGAGATAGGTAATTAGAAGAAGCGTCCACGGCGAGTGGATAGACCTCGGTGGAGAAGTTCATGCAATGGAAGACAAGGTTGTAACTTCAGGTTGAATAACTAACGGAAGAGAAGAATTTGATGTAGGAGTAAATTTTACACTTTAATTATCGATGATATTTTAGGGGTAAAATAATAAGTGTTTGTATTGACGGGTTAATGTTGGATGATATATAGCCCTCATACTAATTAATAATGTTCCCGGAGGTTACAGAAATTTTAAATAAATAAATAATCCTTAAATATTTATAAATAAAATGGATGAGGTATTTTTTTAAAAAAAATTTTTTAATTTCATTATTCCTATAGGTCAAGATACCACGTAGTTTTAAATTAATCGATGAATTAGAACGTGGACAAAAAGGATCAGTTAGTGATGGTGTATCATTTGGATTAGAAAAAGCAGATGATATTACATTAACAAATTGGTCATGTACAATATTAGGATATCCAGGGGTATGTCTATTCATTCATTCCATATATTAAAATATTCAATCAGACCTGTTATGAAAATCGTATCTACTGTCTATCTGTCAAATGTGATGAACATTATCCCGATAAACCACCAACTGTCAAATTCCTCACCAAAATCGCTCTCACAGGAGTCGACGCAAATGGATATGTACGTTTCATCCGAACAAGACCATGGCCAAATAATATGTACCAATAGATAATCCAGACTCGATGTTCCACCTGAGGTTGCATCCTTATCTTCCACTCGCCTCCACCGTAGGTCTTGCAGACAGCCTTCTCTATTTACTTCCCCTTCCAGCTCCCGTAGATCGCTTCCAGGTTCCACTCGAGGTCCAGTACTATCACCTCCATCTTCGCCAAGATCTCCGGGAGTGGCTATACTCTTTAGAGATAGGTAATTAGAAGAGCTGACGGCAGGACTGACCTCAGGTGGAGAGCTGTCTGCAAGACGATCTATGGCAGAGGTAACCTCAGGTGGAACGCTAGTGTATGAGAGATGATGGATACCTTCCCTATATATATGATTATATAACGTATAGGTTGACCCAGATCATTTTTTTGTATTGAAGAATTGGAAGCGTCAGTTTACGATAGAAGCTGTATTGGTCGATATACGGAGGCAAATGGCTCATATCGTTAATAGACGTCTTGTACAACCTGATGAGGGTGATACTTATAACTAAATTTAATTAATGGAAATTAAATGTATATTTGTATATTATAATTTTATTCTCTGTAAAATAAAATATTAATTTTTAAATGAGTGATAAATCCAGTGATGATCTGTTGAATGTCTTCCTCAATGAAATTGAACTTTTAGGTACAGAATATTTTAAATTTCCCCTTGTAATTCACATTTCTAATCTTAAATTTATCTATAGGCAAAGTACAAAATGATACTACGACCGTTAATTTTACACCTGATGAATTATGTATACGACTCACTTCACAAACCTTCAGTAACCCATACCAAGTACTACAACTCAAACATGACGCTACTGAAGACGAAATAAAACAAAAATATCGCAAAGTAAGTTCACTATACGAATCAATCATATCCTTCGTAGCTCTCATTACTCGTACACCCCGATAAATGCAAACACGAAAACGCGCAACAAGCTTTCCAAAGTATGTTTTATACAAAGGAATGAAGCAATTGAGTTGAAACCGCTGTTAGTTCTGCTACTAGCTTTGGAGCTCTCTACCTTAGGTTACAACCTTCTCTTCCACTCGCCGTGGAGCCTCCTCCAATTACCTATCTCTAAAGAGTATAGTCACTCCCGGAGATCGTGGCGGAAGAGGAGGTAGTAGTCATTGGACCTCAGGTTGACAATGTCTATTTAGTGATTGTATAATATAATTTACAGTATTGAAGGATGCATATAATGAGATACAAAAGGAGGAGATTCGTGAGAGATACAAGAATGTTTATGACGTTGCAAAAGCTGCAGTTTATAAAAAGCATAAGTTAAAGTCAGATGCTACATCACTTGGTAAATTGAATTGGGCAAAATAATATGAAATTATCACTTCAGATTTAATTGCGTCTGGTATACTCGATGAGGATTTGGAAAAAATCGAAGTTGAAATACAAAATCAATGTGAAGAAATTCTTAAAAAACAACAAGAACGTAGAGAATATGCAGAAAAATGCATCAAAGCCAATATCGAATATGAAAAAAAGGTATGCCAAAATATTCTATTCCATACCAAAGGTTCCATCACGACATCCTCTCTTCCATTTGCATGGAGATTCTCCAACTGAGGTCGTCCTGCCGTCAGCTCTTCTAATTACCTATCTCTAAAGAGTATAGCAACTCCCAGAGATCGTGGCTGAAGTTTAGTGATTGGACCTCGAGTGGAACCTGGAAGCGATCTACGGGAGCTGGAAGGGGAAGTAAATAAGAGAGCTCCATGCAATGGAAAAGATGGACCTCATGTGGAGAGTTATCTTCAATACAAAGGAACAATGAGCGGAAAAGGACTGTATTCTGTCATTGTGTGGATAACTCAATTATATTTTTTTTTATAGTTGGCTCATGAGCAGTTGGAATTGGAGAAGCAGAAGTTGCATGATCGAGTAGAATGGGATAAGACACGTGATATGCGTGTGAATAGTTGGAGAACCTTTCAGGTATTTTTATTGAAAAAATATAAAGTATGATTTTTACCCCACTAGTCTAAAGTTGATTCTAAAGAATTTAAACTTGCGGCATTTAAGGGTGTTGAGATCAAAAAAGAAACTAGACATGAGTTTGAGCCAACGAAAACGAATTCAATTGCGGAATCGATAGCTATAAGGCATCATAAAAGAAAGAAGATTATAGATGCACAAACATCCAAACATAATTTGAATTAATTTCTTACAAATAATATACGTTATACATATACATATTAATACAATTGAAGAATGCAGTATAGTTGTATGATGATATATATGTATTAATATAAATAATTATTATAATATATATACTATATAACTATTAACATGATGTGAAGTATACTACTGTAGTAACTATATTATACTTATAATAATACTAATTATATATACATTATATAATTATTATAATATTATAAGAAGATTGTAAATGATTGAGGGAAGGTAATTATGCGATTATAATTACAGTATTTGTATGTTATTAGAGTACATGACCTCAGGTGGAGACCTCAAGTGGAACCCGTAGCTGATCTACGGGAAGCGGAGGGGGAAGTAAATAGAGAAGGCTCCACGCCTAGTGGGATGACCTCAGGTGGAGAGCTGCCTGCAAGAGGAAATGGAGGTGAATATAACTTCAGGTAATGAATATATATATATGGTATGTATGTATATAAGATTAGAGATTAAGTTTGGCTCTGGCTAGAATAGAGTCTGTAGTAATAGGTGATGTATTATTATATTGTAGATTGATATATTCAATGATTTTGGCAGAATGTACATATTTATCCCAGCATATTTGTTTAAGATTAGTATTGAGTTTATGAATTTTATTAATGATATTTTCATTAAGTTTAATAATAATATTAGAATAATTATTAATATATATATGATTAGATTGTATTTTATTTAAATAATAATCAATAAACCACCAAGATATATAAATTAATAATAAATTATAATTTTTAATTATTAAATTTAATTTAAATTCAATAAATAAATTATTAATAATTAATTCTTGTAATTTATATAAAATATCCATATTAAAATTAATTAATTTATACATAATTTTATATAATAAATATTTATTATAATTATTATAATCCAATAAATTTAATGATAATGATAATAATAATAATAAAATTATAATAAATTTATTATTATCAGGTGGATTTAATAATATTATATTAATTATTTTTAATATATAATAATCATTTAATTTTATATCTATACTCTTTAAAATATCTAATTTCTTATCATAATCTATTGATATATCCTCAAATAATAATGTAATTATATAACCATCATATTTTATATCATCTAATAAACGTCTAGATAAATATAATTTTAATGGTATAATACCCATATCTATCAATGTATATACCAATCTTAATTGATCACATATACCCATATCATTCACAGGATATAATAATAATTTCAATAATGGTGATATTCTATCAGTATAAAGAAAGTTAGTAATTCCTCCTTCTGATGTCTTGCCACTAGGTGTTCCAGTTGAGGTCCTGCCGTCAGCTTCTCCACCTGAGGTGTTCCCACTAGGCGTGGAGCCTTCCCTATTTACTTCTCCCTCAAGCTCCCGTGGATCGCTCTCGGGTTTTCCACTTGAGGTCTGTTCTTCCGGGTTTATATTTTTTGTTCCTCCGGGTATAATTCCTGTTCTTAGGGGTTGAACATCTACGTTCTTCCGAGTTGACATTTCCTGTTCTTCCGGGTTAACGCCACGATCTCCGGGAGTGGCATTACCGTGTACGGGGAGTGAATTGGAAGAAGGCTCCACGCTGAGTGGAAGAGAGGTGGATTGGACCTCAAGTGGAGGCGAGTGGAATAAAGAATTTGATTGGACTTCAGGTAGACTGGAGTTAACTTCAGTTGTTGAATTGTATGGGTTATATAATTGGTTGATAAATTTTGAGATTGTATTTAGATCAAGGATTAGATTATTGACGATTGATGTAAAGAAGATTTTAAATTTTTTATTCAAGAGAATTAATTGTCTATTACTAATTAAATCTCTTAAATAAAATGAATTATTACATAAATCATCAAAATCATCACTAGGATTAACCAATAAACATATTTGCATCAATAACATATCAAATATTTCATCACCCGATAAACCATACACCTCCGGTATCTCTCCATCTGAGATTACATTCCTGTCGTCTCCACCCGAAGTTACATTCCTGCCGTCAGCTTCTCTATTTACTTCCCCCTCCGCTTCCCTGAGATCAGCTGCGGGTTCTCCACTTGAGGTTACATCCAACACATCCTTAGCACCATCTTCCATCATTCCCATGATGGATGATCCATCACTACCCTTCTCACCGCCACGATCTCCGGGAGTGGCATTACCGTGTACGGGGAGTGAATTGGAAGAAGGCTCCACGCTGAGTGGAAGAGAGGTGGATTGGACCTCAAGTGGAAAGCTCTCTGCAGGAGAACCTCGATTGGAAGTGTAGGACGTTGTACCTTTATTGTTACATCTTGAAGTGTATGTATCATCACCGATGATATCGATATTGAAGAGTCCTTTATATTTATGGCTTGGATCATTACCTTTTTCGGTGATGACGTACTTTAATGTGTTATTAATAAATGCTGCCAATAGTGGTATGATTGAGGGATGATTTAGAGAGTCGTGTATTAATTCAGTGAAAATGTCATTTGAATTAATCTCATCATGTAGAAAAGATTCTAAAAGTTTATGTTGCCATATATAAATACCGAAAATGGGAATATCCATACGTCTTGTGAACATTTCATTAGCGATTGTATCAACGAACTTATTATAATCAGCTAGACGACTAATGAATTTCTCATCACGCTGTAATCTTGAAATTAATGATTGGATATAAAATAAAAACTTAATAACATCAACTTTTGATAGACTTTTAAGGGCATAATTTATTATAGTTTGCCAAGTTGAAATTGAAATTATAGCGCCATCATCATGGTGATGTTGTTCATATGATGATTTAATTTCCAACTCTAGTAAATATATATATAATGATAGATTTTCTGGTAATATCCTTAGACCTTGTTGTATAATATTCCTTGAAGATATTATTCCACGATATTTTAATGTATATGAAGCCAATAATAACCATAATGATATAGCATTGGGGTTCTTAGATAATGAATCCATTATTATACGATCCATTACTTTATATGATTTCACTTTATAGCAATATTCAATATATAAATGCCATAATGATATATCATTTATGAATCTTTTAGTACATCTTTTAAAAATATTATGGATTTTCCTTCTAATAACTAGCTTTAATGGTATACGCCTTGATGATACACGTATAGACATTGGTCTAAATTATGTATTGATATTAATATACTCTTAAACATACCTCTTATCCCATCGATTTTGTAATTCATTATCAAGTTCAAAATTGTACAACAAATATTGTTTAAATGAATTTAATGATAACTGTGGATTATTACTAATTATATCAAATTCATATTTTCTATATGTTTTTATTATCTTCTTAATCTCATCCCTGTTAAATATCTCCAACTTCACTAGTAACTGTAATTCAGGTACTATATCCTCAAGCTGTTTTTGTACACGATCTGCCATTTAATATATAAAAAAAATAATTAATTATACTACATTTATATTTACAAAATTATAATTTACTAAAATCTATTAGGCCTCTTTCTACCAGTATACTTAGTATCAGGTCTCGTAACCATACCCTATGATCACGTATAAATAAATTTATATACTACACATTACCTTTCTACGTTGTTGCTCCTTCTTCTTAATAATTTTCTGACGTAAACTCATGTTCTTCTTATTCTTACGCCTATTCATACTCTTACATACTTGAACATGGTCTTCATCATCCTCTTCATCAATCAATGCATCCGGTAATCTATAAGGAACACTCGTCATCGTAGACCATATACATAAATAATATCTGAAATATAATATATATCAAATAAATGTAATGATAAAGATGATGTCTGCTCCATCTGAGGTTACAACCTGTGTTCCCACTCGCCGTGGAGGCTTACTTTATTTAGTTATCCCTTCGCTTCCCTGAGATCAGCTGCGGGTGTTCCACTTAAGGTCTAATCCATACCTTCTCATCGCCACGATCTCGGGAGTGGCTACACCCTTTAGGGGTAGGCAATTGGAAGAGGCGCCACGCCTAGTGGAAAATAAGATTGTAACCTCAGGTGGAGGTCTGTTCTTCCGGGTAGACATTATACCGAGGATAATCTACGGGAATCCGAGGGGAGGTAAATAAAGAAGCTGACGGCAGGACGACCTCAGGTGGAGAAGACAACATATTATTATTATGTTTGTAATGGATTAACGTACTTTTTGGCTTTGGTTGATTGTGGGAAGTCGACTACTAGTCCTCCATTGAAGCTACATTTATGTGCTGCGGTAAGTATGAGATCGATTTGGTGTTCATTTTCAGGATAAAATTGGAGTACAGCTCTTGCATTAAAATGTAATGAATTATATAGCCATTTAAAGAATGTGATTAATCTTTTATAAGGCTCATGCGATTTTTTTGATGCTACACATAACCATTGCAATACACTTATACTTATAGCACCATCAAACATATGAGAACGAAATCTCATCACCTCACCAATGTCACATAATATCAAATCACCACCACACATATTATTCAAAGCCTCATCTAAATATATGAAATATAAATAAATCCTCAGTACACTTCCACTCGATGTCCTATCTAACTCTTCTTCCACTAGGCATGGAGCCTCTCCACCTGAGGTTAGTCTTGCAGACAGCTCTTCTCCACTCGAGGTCTTGCTCTTAGGGGTAGACACTCTTCGTTCCTCCGGGTAGGATTCCTGTTATTAGGGGTTAAAATATTTACGTTCTTCCGGGTTGACATTGCCACGATCTCTGGGAGTGGCTCTACTCTTTAGAGATAGGTAAATAGAGAAGCCTCCACGGCGAGTGGAATGAGGAGTTGGATTGGACATCGAGTGGATGTAATGGAAAAGATAGATGGAGGTTGACGATACAATTCCCATGTATGTTGTTAACTTTTAAAATTAATTCTACCAGTTATATTTCCATCCTCTAAAAACGGTCTATCTACACCTACAATATCAACTGGTCATTTTTACCTTCAGGAGGAGGATTTTGAGTTTTATTATATTCATCATCTCAATGTTTGGGTCTTGTATATGTGCCATTATGGTTAGTACCATCAGCATCTGTACCCGAACTTTTTGTAGATGTTCCAGCATCATTTTGTATTTGCGCTCCTGCGCCTGAAAATCCTATGGATTCTAACCACTCTTGAGGGCATTTTAAGTTTGGAAACCCAATGATACAGCTAACATGCCTATAGGAGACCAGTCCCAAACATGACTAACCTTAGTAGCGTCACCTTTATCATTAGTTTCAGTGACATATGGAGTAAATAATTTTTGAATACCCTTATTATCAGGTTCATCCTTATTATCCCTTTGAGTACCAAAGCCACGTTTAAAATTATCACTTTGTGCATTTTCAGTGTTGTATATATCCAATGCTATATCTATGGTCCACCAAATGGCTGATAGGCCTAGTGTTAAAATCGTAACCCAAAATTGTATCATCAACTCCATAACCTCATTACTACTTCCCTCCTTCATCCTCCAGTTGTACAAATTGTATCTCAACTCACCGAGCATGAATTTACTGATGTCTAGCCCTACGTAAAAGTTATTCTCCAAGACTTGACTACTGATTCCAGTGCCACAACCGATGTCTAAAATCAAATTTCCTTGATCCTATATGAATATTAAGCTCAAATGATGATGGATAAACCTTTTCAAGTAGTAACATTTCCACTGCACGGTTAGTCATTTGCATTTGAATATCGTAAATGTGGCTATTCATACTATAGCGGCGCGCTTCCTCTTCATTGTAATACTATAATTGGATAAGGATGAGTAATGGTTATTCCATCATGAAAAAATGTCATTAGAATTTTAGACACTAATTAAATGATGGAAAATAATATTTAACATCGGCTAGAATATAAAATTGACCATGGATGGACTTACAATCTCAGGAGGAGCTGATAGTTCGGGACGGTGAGCCATACTATCGAATAGTATGCATAAAAATTAAATATTTTTTAATAATATATATGTATAATGTAATTATAAAACATTTTAAATTTATTATTGTTTAATATTTAACATGTCAAATTGTGAAGATTTAAATTCCGATACCCATCTTATTGACTCCAGTGTTAAAGAGGGCAGCGAAGAAGTTTCAATGGGTGAAAATCTTACACAATACGTGAATTTGGATGCAAATAATTATACACATCTTGCGGATGATAGGACTATTAGTGGAAGTGAATTGATGATTTCATCAGATGTTAATATAGATGACGATAGATTGGATGATGTAGATTTAATGTATCCTACAGCAATGGCAAGGAGTTTAGTACGTAGAGCGAGTGATTGTAAAGTTTATACATCTGATACTTCAATATCACATTCGTCTACATCGTGTGATAATAATAGGTTTGATGAAATGAGAAGTATAGATGATAATAATGATGTCTATTCCAAAAAGGATATTGTTTCATGTAGTAATAATTGTAATACAGCTTGTAGACAGTTGGTATCTTCATCTGTCCGTGCCCATTCAATTTCATTATCTCCGTCGAGTGGTCGTTCTAACATCGGAAGATCCAGTTTATCGAGTTGTGAAACTCTTCCTGATGTAAATGTTGTTGATGATATCCATGGAATTAAGAGAAATGAAGTTGTCAATGGGCCATGTATACATCAGTATGGAACATGTACACCAAGTGATTTTGCAACTGCCAGATCCGATGTAACCGACGGTATTAGGAGTTTACAAGATGATTTCACTTCAACAAAGAGCCATTATTGTCGTTCAATAGCCTCCACCGAAGGTTGTGGTACTTATGTTCCACCTGTGGTCCATTCCAACTCTGTTCCACTCGCCGTGGAGGCCTCTTCTAATTACCTATCCCTGAAGGGTGAAGCCACTCCCAGAGATCGTGGCGATATTGAGTACATTACCTCAAGTGGATTACCCGCAGCTGATCTCAGGGAAGCGAAGGGGGAGGTAAATAGAGAAGCTGTCTGCAGGACCAACGGTGGAGACGAGTGGAACAGAAGATGTAGTGATATGACCTATACTGGTTGCACTGGTAAAGAACGTCATTGGACTTCGAGTGGAATGGGGTCATATGGGGATAATAAACCTCATATTTACAATCTTCCCCATAATATCTCTAATTATTCATTACCCGCAGCTGATCTCAGGGAAGCGGAGGGACAACTAAATAAAGAAGCTGTCTGCAAGACAACCTCAGGTGGAACGCCTAGTGGAATAGATGACAATGCAAGACCATTGAATGGAAAGACGGGTATAAGATTTAGGCGTAAGAGGGAAATAGATTATGATGATAAGATAGTTAATAAGTATAAGGTTGATGATAATATATATAAGGATGTATGTAATAGGAGTAGAGAGATAAAGATGAGGAGTATGAGTCATTCAAATATATTTTGTGATGAGATGGATATACATCCAATAAAAAAATTTGTAAAAATTAATAAAAAATGTTGGGATATTTTATCAATAAAATTAAGTGGTCTAAAACCAGATACTACTGAAAAAGATTTAGAAAAAATCGCCCAATCTTGTAATTTATATATAAATAATATCAAACTCGATCTTAATATTATCACACATACATGCAATGGTACTGGTACTTTAACATTTCGCCAACCTGATGATCCACATATACTTGAAAATTTTACACATGTACTCAAACAACATGGATTTCAATCTGCCTATTAATACATATATACATATCAAACTAATGTAATTAGACAATGTCTACTCCACCCGAGGTCCAATCCAACTTTTCGTTCCACTCGGCGTGGAGCCTCTTCCTTTTACCTATCCCTGAAGGGTGATGCCACTCCCGTAGATCGTGGCGATGATAATGATTGGACCTCAAGTGGAATATCTGGAAGCGATCTACGGGAGCTGGAGGGGGAAGTAAATAGAGAAGCTGTCTGCAAGACAAGGAAGGGATCTCAGGTGGAGCTGACGGTAGGAATAGACCTCGGGTGTAGAAGAGCTATCTGCAAGACAAAGAAGATTAGATTTGTAACTGTGTGATGCGATATGTGTTTAATAGTGATACATTTAGTGTGCGATATCAAGTGCCTAATTTTTTGGATCTTTTGATTTTCCTTTCTATAACTCTTTTATCTCTTGCTCTTAGTGAGTTAGTTTCATTTATATATCTGGAAAAGTTGATGCCTTTATGTTTACGTTTTTCTACCTTCATGGTATGATCTGAATCATCTTTAGTTTCCTTTGGCACTTTAGACTTGTCCAATGATAGATTTAAAAACTGTAGAAATGTCATGTTAAATTAAAATTTTAAAACAAACTTGTGATTTAATTTCATTCTGTAAATTTTTATTATACTTATCCCTTTGTTTTTTTTTAGTTTCCGTAATGTAATTCTGTTTAATGACACTAAAACGCTGTAACCTCGCTTTCTTTGAATTTTTTTTAGACATTTTAAAAAATTAAATTAATTAACTCGTTATAATTAACATTTAATGATTTATGTGATTTATAGTGTTTTATTAACAATGATAATCTCTCATGCGCTTCATTCATACCGTCCAACCATGACTTCCACCCATCATAATCCAATAACATATCCGGCTCCTCCATATAAAGAAAATACTCATCCCTATACTCTACTCCCACTAAAAGAAATAAATTATGAAAATTTAAATGAATATACTTTATACAGTATGTCCAAGTTTTCCTCCACCTGAGGTTACAGCCTCGCGTTCTCCTGCAGAGGGCTCTCCACTTGAGGTCCAATCCAACTCTCTTCATCCTGCCGTCAGCCCTTCCAATTACCTATCTCTAAAGAGTAAAGCCACTCCCGGAGATCGTGGCAGTAAGAGGTTAGTGATGTAACCTCAAGTGGACTACCCGCAGCTGATCTACGGGAAGCGAAGGGGGAGGTAAATAGAAGAGCTGACGGCAGGATGGACCTCAAGTGGAGAGCTGTCTGCAAGACAAAGAGAGGATGGAGTGGAGTGGAGGTGATAGGATCATTGTGTATGAGGTGAAAGTGTACATACATTGTTTGAGTATATTTTTGATATCATCATGGTGTACGATTTTGTATCCTAGATGTTTGAGTATGAGTGGTGTTTCAGAGTATTGAAGTAGATCATTTTGTATTTGTTTATTATTAATTCTTAATAATCTTATGGTATTATCATCAGGAAATCTTGTGATTTGATTAATAATTTCAATAATTTTTTCAATAATTTTAATGAATTCATCATGATGTACGGTAGAAATCTTCGTTAATACAAATTTTAAATCATTACAATCAACTTTATAACGATTACGAATTCTAAAATATATATCATCCAATTCCGATTGCCTATAAAAATCATATTAATACATGTCCACCCGGAAGAACAGAACACTTGAGGTCCAATCCACCTCTTCTCCACTCGCCGTGGAGGCCTCTTCCAATTACCTATCCCTGAAGGGTGATGCCACTCCCAGAGATCGTGGCAGTGGGGATAGTAGTGATTGGAATTCAGTGGATGTAACCTCAAGTTGACCACCCGCAGCTGATCTCAGGGAAGCGGAGGGGGAAGTAAATAGAAGAGCTGTCTGCAAGACGAACTCAGGTGGATGTGAGTGTGATACAGAAGTTGTATGGAATGAAGGCTACAAGCGTAAGATGCCACAACGTATGTAACTTAGTTCTCTTATCCTTCTTTGGTACATCTTGACCATATATCCTATCATACTTCCACCATCTACCAGTCGGCCCAATTATAATATGGTCACCCCATTGAATATCCAATATTAAAAGTTTTATTGTCCAAAGTTCAGCTAAGAGCATTGAAATCCCAGCATAGCAATAGGGGACCAATCTCCACCACTTGCTGTAATAAGAGGATTATTACCACTAAAGTCAGCAGCTTCCTTCTTATATCCTGGGTCTTTAAACAATTTCTTTATGCCATCATCAGAGGTAGCTGCCAATCCAGCAGCAATAAATCCAAATGAGAGGAATCCAACAAGAGTACAGTTAATGTATGAAAATCCCTTATAATAAATCAAGTAATAACACGTTGTTATAGAAAGTACGAGATATGCCAATAGTATACAAGAGGATGTTATGGCCTCTGTTTTAGTAGCACTATTAACATTCAGTGCCATTACACCTATGAAAGAGGCAATCACAATCCCGATGAATAATCCTGCAGATACCATAGAAATAAAGGCCAAGAGGAATATAGGAGCAGTAAAATACCGAATTCTACATCATTTACATGAAATAGTATAGAAAATAGAGTAACGACTAAAAATGCTGCAACTATAACCTCAATACCAATCACAACAATCTGCCTAGAACACGTAACCCTAGCTGTGAGACCATCTGCTGTCTTGTGAGCATCAGCACTATTTGGATCAAAATCTTTCAACGCATCCTTCTTAATGTAATTTGCTACAACAGTGGCAAACAATACAGTAATTACTACAAGTGATCCAAAATAAATTGAAATATACTTAACCTTATTAACAGTCGCATCATCATTAAAGTCTACAGTAAAACAATCATAAATACCCACAAATACACCAATGGATATCGCAATCCCAATGTCAGCTAATATTGACATGCAAAAAATGGTAAGCCAACCACCATTTCGAAGATATGGAGGAAGATTATTATCATTTTGTTGTTTACCAAAAGCAGCTTTATATTTTTCATTGAGAGCAGCCATAGCAGCAGTTTTAACATTATCAGCATCAGCATTATTTGCATCATTCAACAAAATTCCAACCTTCCATTCTGGATATTCTGGCTCCATTATATTCCAACATTGATCGGCGGTCCATAGTATGCAACAAAGGCTAAATGTGTACCGTGCCAATATATACGAGTTCCTGCAGACCAATTAGTATCAGGCTTAGTTCCACCTGGTCCCTTAGCATCTACACCTGCACCATCTAGTATATCCAATAAGGCCATGTACGAAAATATTAATAAAAGTAGGATAAAGGCGAATAGTAAAATGGGGCATTGTGTGGTTTTTTATCCCGATAAAAAATTATTATAGAAAACAATAAAACACAAACAAATATAACAATAATTGAACAAATTCCAATAACTGCAATAATATTAGCCTCAGCTAACTTATCAGTTTTAGCATTCTCAGCAGTATGACTGGTTTTTACTTGAACTCTTATCTTGGTTTGGTTATCAGCTACTTTAAAATAATATGGGTTATTATCGCTAGCACCTTCAACGTCAGATGCATTGACTTCAGCACTACCACCAGAATTACCAGTAGCACTGAGTCCAATTCTATACCAACTGTCATGTCCGGTATATTGCAATTGTTCCTTTGGAATATTTAATTCGTTATAACCAGTTATTTGATTATGATTACCCACAAATACGCCACAAATCATGGAAACAATGGCAGAAATGGAGAGTAAAATTCCAATTTTTATGAAAATTTTCGTAACATCTTCAGTCAATTGTATAAATGGTGCAATTAAAACAATGATGAATGATAATCCCGACATTATACCAGATAGAACAAGAGGTGCTATAATAGGTTCTTGACTCCAAGTAGCCCAAACACCCCCAAGTTTTTTAACATCCTCATTCATTTTTTTAGCAACAGCATCCCATCTCTTGGAAAGATCAACTCCAGCAGAAACTGGTGTAGCATCAGTAGGTAATCTCCATTTACCACTAGGTTTAGTAGGTGTTGTTGTACCGTATGAATAGCTTATGCTTGTTGTCATCTTGAGATTCCCCGCAGTTGTAATTTTATTGTTGGCTGCTTTTAGGGTATTTTCAATATTAGAACCAAAATAAGTTGGTGTAAATATATTCAAACATTGATCGACTGTCCAGAGGATGGAATGATGAATGGATGAGAATATTTGTGTATTTTATCCGTAAGAGAAGAAACTAAACCCATTGAAAACGCCAACATTAAAATAGGAGACCAATCATGACCGGCATGATCATCACCGGTAAATAATTTCTTTATACCAGAGTCTGCCGTTGTTGCAGAAACTATCGCAGCAATAAATCCGAAGAATAATAGTCCAGCAATTGGTCCCTCGATGTGATAACCACATTTATACATTATTACACCATTGAATAGAGATTCTATAAAACAGGGTAAGAGCATACAACTACTAGCCAAGGCTTTCTTAAGAGTTTTATTAGCATTTCTTGGATTATTATTGGTTAGAGTACTGAACAGGGCAAACACGGCTATCGCGCTCGATATTGCAATTCCTCCGAAGGTTAGAGCTGTAACTGACGTGATAAAAGTAAATAGAAACAGAGGAGCTGCTAAAGATTCTGATATGTTGTAAAGTACAATAGAAAATATCAGGACAAAGAATAGAACCAACAAAAGACAACCTAAACCTATGGCTACAACAAAATTACATCTGGCTAAATCATCAACTTTATCAAATTGATGTTGAGTAGCGTCAGTATTATATGCTGGTTGAGTAGTGTCGGCTTCTTTAGCTTTATGAGCAGTAAGATCATCTGACGTACTTCTAAGATTAATTGTGGCATTCTTAAATGAAAGTTTTTCGTATGCATTTGCAATTAATACACCAACAATTATAGGGAAAAGCGAAAGAGTACCACAAGATATACCAAAGATTCCTATGACATTATTAATATCCGGATGATTCATATGCATCTTTATGAAAATTATCATACCTACAACAACAACTAAAATCCCTAGAACACCAAAAGAAACTAAAGCTGCAATACCAACATCTTTAACATCTTTATATGTTTCCCAATTTTTAATCGCCTCACCAAGTTTCGCTCCAACTCCTATGGTTCCATCATTAAGTCTATTTGCTAAGGCTTTACCCTTCTTAAAATTCAGTTCTTTATCAGCATCTTCAGGGGCACTAAGAGAACCACTAGTACTCTTCAATATATCATCTATTTTATCTCTGTTTGCTGCTCTAAGAATCCCTTCCATTTTAAAATCCAAAAAAGTCGGATACAATATATTCCAACATTGATCGATGGTCCATAGTAGAGTGTAAAACCTCTGCAGTAGGTCTTGCATACAGCTCCTTTATTTACTTCCCCCTACGCTTCCCGTAGATCAGCTACGGGTGTAGAAGACCTCGGCTGATTTAAAATAAACATACCCAGTATTTACAAATTTATCAAACTTGATATATTTATCATCACTCTTTAATTTCTATAAAAAATTTTTATAAGAAATGATAATCATCAACAAACGTCTTTAACCGCGCTTATGTGCTCAAGTTCCTTCCTTGTCTCTTCTTGGATTGATACTTCAACATTCTCATCTTGGCCCTCTACATTTTCCAATCGTTCCTATAGGAATTGATCCATAAATAATCAATCAAATTACCTCATATAAAACTTCAACTGGTGCGAATCGATGTACTAAAAATTCTTCATACAACTCATAAAGTTTATCGTAATTATAAACGAGAGCCTATGGAAATAATAATAATCAACCCAATTTTAAATCAACCTGTATCTTTTCCCTAGCTTTAGCACCGAATGTAACCTTATCATCATCAGTAATATTCAATTGTATGCGATATTTAGCAATTGTAGATATCAGTGAGTCCAATTTCTTTCTAAAATTATCGAACCTTTCAAAGTTATCCAACAATTCTTCATCCTTCAACTCGAACAAATATTCTAACTCCACCTTTAATACTAAGAAATGAGTCAAAACTTAAATTCCAACCGACCCTCAACGTCATCAATCGTCTCCGATAACTTCGTCATTTTAAATCACCTCGCCTCGTATTGAACAACTAAAATATATAAATAATAATTATAAAACATCAATAAAGATCCATCATTTCCAAACATCTTGAGGTTACCAACACAGTAGGTCGTCTTGCAGACAGCTTCCCTATTTATCTCCCCCTTCGCTTCCCTGAAATCGGCTACGGGATCATCGCCACGATCTCCGGGAGTGGCTTTACTCTTTAGAGATAGGTAATTAGAAGAGGCCACCACGCCTAGTGGAAGATATGGTTGTAACCTCAGGAGTAGGAACTTCTATAGATAATATTTCACTCGATACCCTCGTTTGGATTTTTATATGTATATGGTAGTCTAACCTCTATAAGATCTTTTTTTGTACAAAATTCTGGAACCGCAATTTCTGCAACGAACGGCGGCGGTTGGTTGGAGAGCGACGTCGTTACCACATTCTAGAGATTGAATGGATGATTGAATATGTTACAACATACCTCCACATATATATGTAATAGGTTCAATAGAATCTTCGTTATTTTCCATAATATGTAGTTGATTATTACTAATTTACTGTATAAATATGGTACTGATTCATGTCACTCCCCCATGCCGCGTGAAATCAAATGTGTATATCTTTTTACCGTAAATATAGAATCTGATGGTTATATATAGAAATTTTAGGGGAAATATTCATTAGATTTCCCTGTATTTCTTAAAAATGTCTAGGAAGTCTGTAGAATTGATCTACCTGCAGAATGCTACCAAGACTGGAGGTGATTGACGCTATATTTATATTTCTAATAGTATTATCGCAATGTTATAGAGTAATTAGTAGTAAAAATGTGGTTAATTTACCAAATAGGAGGATATTTAGTGAGCATATTGATGATATGATGTTTGAATGTGCCATGTATAATGATGATTTATCTTTTAAGGCTAATGTTGATGTTAGCCAGAAGAAAATGAAGGCAGATTCTGAGAAGTATTTTGATGAATTTGAAGATCAATTAGATAAGGGTAATATTAAGAATGAAGTGTTGAAGTCTAAGATTAGTAGGATCAAATTTCCTATAGTTGGACGTATAAAGAAGCCAGAGACTAAATATTTACAGCAGCTTTATTATATAGTAGAAGAGAATAACAGGGGTCTGGATCAGGATCATTTTATTGAAGATCAGTCATTAAATACAATTGGTCGTACACATTTTGAAAAGGAGAAAAAGCAAAGAGTATTAATACAACCAAGGAATACATTTGATTTGTTCAAGGATAATCCACAGGAAGTTGTTTTATTCCCTACAAGATTACAATCACGATCGCCGATCGTATGTATTCAATAAATTTATTCCCATTTCATATGTAGATCCCAGGACAAATTTCAACATTGGTATTACACGAAGAGCATAAACAGATTTTAATCGACGAGATTAGAAATAATAGCATCTTTGGAATATTCGTAGCATTCATATCTGGAGATCAACCACAAACTCAACCAGAACTAACACCTCATTCCATGCTCTGTGAAGTATGTCTACACAATGTCCTATACCTAATGTCTACATCCACTTCTTCTTCGTCTTGTAGACAACTCTCCACCCGATGTTAAAACCACCGTAGGTCTTGCAGACAGCTCCTCTAATTTGTTATCCCAAATGGGTAGAGCCACTCCCGGAGATCGTGGCGAGGTTGAAGTTGTTAGTGATGTTACCTCAAGTGGAATACCCGTAGCTGATCTCAGGGAAACAAAGGGGGAAGTAATTAAAAGAGCTGACGGCAGGATGGCCCTCAGGTGGAAGAGTTGTCTACAAGAAAACGAAAGGATGGACCTACAATACCGGTGTAATACCTTTCGGTGGATAAATTTCATTCGTGATGTATTATTGTTTATATTTATATTTTAGTTTATTGATTTGAGTGAGTTGGATTTGAGTGGTCGTTTATTGGTGAGAGGTATTGAGCGTTTTAGTATACAAAAATTGATACGAATGGATGAAACTCATATTAAAGTATGTTAGAATTAATTATTTTATATTAATTTTTATAAAGGCATTATTAAGTGTTATTGAGGATGAAGATCTTGAACTCAGAAATCGTGAAGCAACTGAAGAAAATATAAGAGCCATAGAAAAGTTATACGATCGTTGTAATCTTTTAGAAGCACGATACAGGTATGTAATTATAATAGATCACATTTCAATCCAACGGAATGTCGCATTTTATATATCCCTATATTCCCATTGTTTTACATTGTCCTGCATCTCCACTTGAGGTTCAATGATACTCTCCATTCCACTAGGCGTGGTGCCTCTTCCTTTTACTTCCCCCTCAAACTCCCGTAAATCGTTTTCGGGTTTTCCACTCTAGGTCATGTTCCTTGTTCTTAGGGTAATATTATGAAAGCTATAATGGGGTATTATTTGATTATAGTGTTAATTATCCCCATTTACCACATAATACTTAATTTACCCTACATTCGCCACGATCTCTGGGAGTGGCTCTACTCTTTAGAGATATGTAAATAGAAGAGCTGTCTGCAAGAGGAAGAGAGTTGCATTGGACCTTAAGTGGAGAAGGCTCCACGCCTAGTGGAAAATATTGTTCCGAGTGTTATTGGACAAAGGACCGTTTGTGGACTTGACTGTGTATTTTAATATAAGGAAATATTTATCTTCTACAGACAATTGTGTGGTAGTGAATCTGATGTTGAATTGATAAAGGCACGTGCACCATTTCGTGAGAAATTGGATGAATTAATAAGTCATATAGTGTTGGACAATTCAGCTCAGCGTAGGATTATGGCATTAACAGCATTCGCTGCTATGGAATTCCATGCAGATGTCGATACACGACTTTGGGCTGTAAATTCCCGTAATAGTGAGGACAGATTAGCAGGTGTCAAGCAATTATTGGATAAAAAATGTGATTTACTAAAAGCATTATGTGAACAGGCCAAATTAAAAGATAGCAACGTCAGCTCAAATAATAATCATAACAACACAATATAAACTTCAATCTATTAAGATTATATATATAATACCTATAAATCTACCTTATATGAAAGTTATTTCACTACATTATCTGCACAACACATGGTCCTTCCACTTCCACCTTTCGTCGTCTTGCAGACAGCTCTTCTCCACTTGAGGTCCAATCTAACTCTCCTTCCACTCGCCGTGGAGGCTTCTTCCATTTACCTCCCCCTCCGCTTCCCAGAGATCAGCTGCGGGTATTCCACTTGAGGTCCAATCCATACCTTCCACTACACCTCTACCTTCGCCACGATCTCTGGGAGTGGCTATACTCTTTAGAGATAGGTAAATAAAGAAGCTGACGGCAGGATGGACCTCAAGTGGAGAAGAGCTGTCTGCAAGACCTACGGCATAGACCTACATACAATAGGTAAAAATGTGGAAGTCAATAAGTATTCCTATAAATGTCGTTATTAGCCTTTGGTGGATGCATTCCTATGCAACACATAAAATTTTTTGCGCCTCTAGACATAGGAATTTTCTATCCTATTACTATTTAAATGGAAATTATAGACATTAAATATTATTATATAAATTAATTTACATAAATTTGATATATATTATATATATAGTACTTTGTAGGTGACTTCATATACCAGGGAGTGAAGGTATAGGCATCAACATACAGGTACGTGCTTAAAGAGTTTAACATGGAAACCAGAGTATATTTAATACAACGACTCTTTAATAATATTTCTAATGTTTAGATTGAAATAGACATGTAGATTTGTTGAATTAGACATCAAGTGATGTAATTATGGTAATGAGTCGATATTCTAACTAATTTTAAATTGATAATGGAATAAATAAGTATTATTAATATATGTTTGTTACAATATTGGGTAATTTGAATATAATTGAATGCACACTGATATGTGTTGTCAGTGTTGGATATAGTGGTAAGTTTGGGTATATAGTTATGTATAAGGTAATATAATGGATTATATTGAAGGCTTAGATATAAAAGTAGTGCTTTATGTCTATATAAGGAATTCAAAAAAATATATTTATGATTATTTTTATATGTAGATGATTTTTAATATTTTTTTTGTTTAATAAATCTATTGAATGATGTTATATGCTGTTAAATATTTAATATTATAGATGTGTAAAATCATGTGGTTTTAAATTTATATAAAATAGTTTAATTTATATTGGTATATTATTTTATACTCGCCAAAGTTTTTTTTAATTAGTGAAATGCTTAATAATTTTGTTAATATACCATTATGCCACAAAAAAAAATTGTCGTCTCTTAGTCTAGATGGTGAACCTGAAGAGGATGAATATGAAGTTGAGGATATAATAGATTTTAGATTCTTCAGAGGCCATGTATGTTTATACACATTCTTAATATATACATAACTTTCCATATAGCCTAAATATTTAGTCAAATGGAAAGGATTCCCACCCGAAGATAACACTTGGGAACCTGAGGTACGTTCTAATCCATATATAATGTCTACAACTCTTAGGAAAACATGACCAATCTGCCAGCTTTCACAGAAAAAATGGTGGCAATGAAAGACGCATACCTAGCGTCCAAAGGGTAAGCAAAGTTCTATCAATCTATTTCTCCAACCAGTATCTACCAGAATGTCCTAATGATAATACATAACCCTAAGTCAACTCTTATTTTTCATTGCAGTTCCACCTGAGGTTACAACCTTGTCTTCCACTAGTCGTTCCACCTGATTTCGTCCTGCCGTCAGCTCTTCTAATTACCTCTCCCTCCGCTTCCCTGAGATCAGCTACGGGTTCCACTAGAGGTCCGATCACTACACTCTTCATCGCCACGATCTCCGGGAGTGGCATTACCGTTTACGGGGATGTAAATAGAAGAGCTGACGGCAGGACTAACCTCAGGTGGAGAGCTGTCTGCAGGACGAATAGATGCCAGGATTGGACCTCAGGTGGAGTAGATAACATTCGTTTTATGAAATTATGCTCTATCATTATCACTTACATTTTTTTAGTACAAAAAGGCAGAAGAAGAACGAAGGTACTAGTAAGAATGGCGATGCGACAAGTGTGCCATTAGAGATTAGCGTCGGTAATCGTAAAGCAATCAAAGATTTACTTGACGTTAATGAACAAAATAACACCAATGATAATAATAAAAGCAATACACCAACATATCCAGAAGAGGCTGTCGAAGTTGAAGACCTACTCGACTATAAGCCCAGATTCAAAAAGGTAAATCCTTATAACCAAATGAATGTAAAATCTAAACCTTTGTTTATACCACTAATCACAACTGGCTTTTCCACCTGAGGTCAGCTCCTCCAACCTCTCTTCCACTCGCCGTGGTGGCCTCTTCCATTTAGTTATCCCTGAAGGGTAAAGCCACTCCCGGAGATCGTGGCAGAGGTGGAAGTGGAATAGATAACATTTAACCTTGTTTGTTTATATATTTCAATATAGGATTATTTTTTGGTTCGTTGGAAGGGTGATTGGGAGGATTCATGGGAGCCTCGTAAGAATTTATTGATAGTTGGTGATTTAATGACAAAGATGATAGATTTGAAAATGAGTTATTTGCGTATTTATGGTCCGAATGATATGGAAGATGATATTTTTGTGACCGTTCAATCAATACGTATTAGTGGTACGGCAACGTTATCTGCAGTGGTTGTCGAAATGACACGGTATGTTCATATACACGAACAAGTAATACAGACTCCATCAAAGATTACCATCCACTCCACTCGATGTCCAATACACCTCTAATCGTCCTGCACCTCCACCTGAGGTTACAACCTTATCGTCGTCTTGCAGACAGCTCTTTTAATTACCTATCCCTAAAGGGTAGAGCCACTCCCGGAAATCGTGGCGATAATTTAGTGGATTGGACCTCAAGTGGAATCCCGTAGCTGATCTCAGGGAAGCGGAGGGGGGAGTAAAAGGAAGAGGCTCCATGCAATGGAAAAGATGGACCTCAGGTGGAACTGCAAGACAAAGGGAGGTGTGTTGAGAAGACAAGGGTTGGAGGACTAGGAGTGATTGTATATTCTTTGTTTCATTATAATAGTATGATTATGATATTTATAGTGACAGTGAGCGTCGTACATTATTGCCGTTGCAGGAGGTGAGGCAGCGTTGGCCTCAGCAGTTGTTGGATTTTTTATTATCACGTTTGCGTTTGCGTACATCGTCGGATACGGATTACAATAATGGTAATGCTACGAATAATATGAAGGGGACTGGTGGTACGAATGTTTCTACATTGCGTTGAATTACACACGATAATATTATATATTTTATAGTATATGTGGTGATTAATTTATGAATAATGTTAAATTATTATAAATTACGTAGTTTAGGTATATTATTATCGTGTCCTAGGAAATATGAGTTATTATCTACTATTAAAGAGATTAAGAATAGTATAAATTTAGCTAAAGAGTTGGTATGTTTGAGATAGAAATGTTTAATAGAATGAATTTTTTTTATAGAATAAAAGTATAGGATTAATTGAATTTAATCATTTACCTAGGAAACGTTGGCGTGTAACATATTTGAAATCACGTTTTAAACATCGCAAAGCTATTAGGCATTATGTATTTGAACAATATAATTATAAACTTAATATATATGAACCAGATGATATAACTAGTATAATTGGTATATTATTAGGTAGTTTAAGTCCATCTGTACATTTAAGATGTACATTTAATTGGAAATATAATAATAATAATGATAATACAAATTATAAAAAAGAAGATTATATAATTAAAAGATTAATTAATAATTTAAATAATGATTATCAAACTTTATAAAAGTTTAAATACAACTTCTAAAAGATTTAGTTCAAACATTATATTAACAGATGCTCAAGTTAAATTAAAATCTAAATTAGATAATTTAAATACAAAATTGATAGAAAATGTTAATAAGAAATGGAAATTATCATTATTTAATAAGAATAATAATGAAAAAATTAAAGGTTTATATATTTATGGTGGAGTTGGTCAAGGTAAAACAATGATGATGGATAAATTCTATCAATCTGTAAATGTATCAAAATTTAGAATACATTTTCATGAATTTATGATCGATATTCAAAAGAAAATACATTCTTTTAAAGAAACCGGTAGTAAAGAATCATCCATCGATGTCATCTGTAAAGAAATCTGTACATCATATAAAATCTTATGCCTAGATGAATTCCATGTCACACATATCACAGATGCCATGATACTCAAAGAACTCTTCACCAAATTATTCAATGTATGTTTTATAAACCTGAAGTTATAACTAACTCTCTTCCCACTAGGCGTGGTGCCTCTTCTATTTATTTCCCCTTCCAGCTCCCATAGATCGCTTCCAGGTAGTCCACCTGAGGTCCAATCACTACCTTCACCTCCGCCACGATCTCCGTTCCACTTGAGGTCGTCTTGCAGACAGCTCCTTCATTTACTTCCCCTTCCAGCTCCCGTAGATCGCTTCCAGGTTCCACCTGAGGTTATAAACCTAATCTCGGCAAGATACGTCTAAAGTGACGGAATCCATGTTTGTTCGGATATCTCAATGAATATTAATTGGAATGAAGTGAGGATAAGTAAATTCAATAGAATCATCAAATTCCTTTTCAATGAGATATTTATATCAGAAATACATGCAATCTTAATTGAGATATTGTCAGTAGTTTCCCCAGAAATTCAGGATTTCCTTCAAAATATGGAGGTAAAAATGAACTTTTGTAATTGGACCTCAAGTGGAAGTGGAATACCTGTAAGCGATCTACGGGAGCTGGAAGGGGGAAGTAGATAAGAGAGCCACCACGGCGAGTGGGAAAGAGAGTTGGATTGGACCTCGAGTGGATTGCATAATATTTGATTTAATTAAAGTATAAATATATATAGTTGGGTTTGGTATTGGTATGTACATCGAATAGATCACCGGATGAGTTATATTTGAATGGTTTGAATCGTGATAGATTTTTACCGTTTATACCATTATTATATGAGAATTGTGATGTATTTAATTTACAATCTAATGAGGATTTTCGTCAAACAGCATCGACTAGTAAATTAGATCATGAAAATGTATTTTTTATAAAGAAGGATATGGATTATTTATTAGAGCATTATAAATTATTAAATCCAAATAATAATATTAAAATTAATATACCATTACAAATTACACGTTTAAGGAGTATAAATATTCCATATAGTAATGATAATGTAGCATTTTTTGATTTTACTGATATTTGTGGTACTAAAGGTTCATGTGATGAGATAAAAATTGCTTTAGGTACAGATGCTTATTTAAAAATAGCTAATAAATTTAATATAATTTATGTTAATAATGTACCACAATTTGATGCTAATTCTCAACTTGATGGACAATTACGTAGTTTTATGTTATTTATTGATATTTTATATGAGAGGTATAAAATTTTATATTTTATTTTAATTATTATTATATTAGGAATAATAAATTATTATTATCAATTGAGGTACCATTATTAAATTTATTTGGTTTATATGGTATAGTAAAGGTTGGTTTTTTTATCCCCATTAATTGTAATTGTATAACTTGTCAGATTGCTAATATATTTCAATCAAACATGACAAATATAAAGTTTCCAGATAATATAATGATTGAAGACTTTATTAAAATAGGTGGGGATATGAATATTAATATAAAGTATGTATATTAATACAAATAGCACAATAATAATTTTTTATATAGTGATTGTATTCAATTATATAATGCAATGTTGGGTCCAGATGACAAGTTATTAAAATATAATAAATTATTAGAGATTATGGACAATCATAAAAATTTAATGTCGGGTTTACCAGCAAAATTTTCTGGTTTATATAAATTTGATATGTAAGTTTCATTTAAATTAAATTTAAAATTCATTAGAAAAAATGATGATGCAGCAGAAAATGAATTTATGTGTTCTAGAACATTATCTAGATTATTCCATATGTCATCGAAAGATTATCTAGATAAATGTCCAAATTAATTAATATTCTAACAACTCTAATATCGCTCTATTTGAATTATCACCTAAAATTATTAATATTTTACAAATATAAATAGTATTATACCTTGATTACATTGAGTCAACCTTCTAATACGACAATAACCACCATGTCTCTCCTTAAATCGTATAGGTGCCATTTGTAATACATTCTCTGTTAATTTCCTATCATATAAGTAACTATTTATCAATAATCTAGCATGTCTAACATTTTCCTTCTTGGAATACTTAATTATCCTCTCAACTCGTGGCTTTGTTTGACGTGCCTTGTTAACTGTAGTAATTATACGACCATGTCTTAATACTTGTGTAGTCAATGCCCTCAATAACGCCCTTCTAGCAGAATGAGGACGTTTTAACTTTTCACATGTACGCAAAGCATATAATGTGAATGAATCCTGATGTCTATAAGATTGGATGTAAGGAGAAATGAAAGATAAGGTCAGAGATCCATAAGAATTTAATAAAGTAGAGTTAATGAATGAATCCAGAGGTCTATACGGCTTCAATAAAGGAGAAATTAGGGATTCTACTGTATAAATTTCTACATTTAATATCAAACATAAAAAAATTATTAAATTCTTGTACATTAATACAGATGTATTCTGCAATGATGTCTTCTTTACACAGTGAAGGGTGACACTAGAGTCATGTTATATTACATCACTATTTTAGTATTAATTCAAAATGATGAACATTTAATTGAGTATCTACTGAAATTTTCAAATTATAACTATTAATTAAAGCATAAAAATTGTAAATGTGTAAACTAAGGTCTGTAGAAGATTCCATACGCTAAATTCCTTAATGTACCTTATAACTGCCGTTTTATTTCATATTTTCACCGGCATTAATGGACAATTTAATAGTATCGCATTTATCAACCATAAATTTCCAATTTTACATCGGAATCATAAAGTCAAAGACAACCACGAAGAAATCATACCTGAATTTTCCGGAGTAACCTATACTGAAGATGACTTGAAGAAAGAGGAAGAAGAAATCAAAAACTTTTACATCATCAATACATTCAGTATGAGTATGTTGGACGAATAATAATAGGTCCCTGTCATTAGACAGCTTTCCACTTGAGGTCCAATCACTACCCTCTTCACTGCCACGATCTCTGGGAGTGGCTTTACTCTTTAGAGATATGTAATTGGAAGAGGCTCCATGCAATGGAAAAGATGGACCTCAAGTGGAGAGCTATCTCAACACTAGGGAAAGGTGTAATACGTGGAATGATTATGATTGTTTAACTTTAAATTAAACTTCAGAACGTGATAAGTTACCTCGTGCTCATCCTTTGTACAAGTTTTTAAAGTATGAGAGGAAGCAAGTTATAAGAATGGAGCGTTATATGATTGAGAAGAACGAGGAGTTGCGTAAACAGGAATGGCGTGATTTTTTTGAATCTGTTAGGGTAAGCTGAAAATTGAAGTGTAAATAAATCATTAGGACGGTACTTATGAGAGGATTTTCACGGAGGAACAACAAGATGTTTGGCGTCGTGTATTTGAAAAGTGAGTGGATCTCATCACTTAAGTGTCGATTTATTTAGATGTATTGAGGAGTCAGAGCAATTATCGCAAGAGATTAAATTGATTGATTCAAATAAGAAAATGGATTTGGAAGATAGGAATGAACTTTCAGTTAAAGTTAGAGAGCAAGCTCAAGAGGTACAGCAAAAGGTTGTGGATTCCTTTAGTAAAGAGTTGGAAGAGACTGGTGCATTAAAGGCTGCACAGGATTGTACGTTTCTAATATATTTTTTAATATTCCAACATTTCCCTTGTAGATTTAAAGAGGATACCAATGTATTTATGGGATGCTAGTCAGCCAAATACCCGTAATTCTATGTTTAGATTGCCTGAGAATTGTACAATACCAGCGGATATCACATGGAATGTTTGTATTTATTTTATTTGATAAAATCAATTTTTATGTATAGAACACTGTTTATGGTAGTGGAATGAGCTCTAAGGAAGCCGTTTGGCAAGGTCATCAGTTCCCAAAGCTTAATATTGGCAAGAAGAAAAAGAGATTGGGACGTGGTCATGGATCTAAGAAGGGTGGAAGTTCTGGTCGTGGATGTAAGGGGCAAAAGCATAGGTCTGGTAGTTATATAAATCCAAGTATGTTAATTTCTATCATTTACCATCCTTCTACGTAGTGTTCGAGGGTGGTCAGACACCGTTGTACAGAAGATTACCGAAATTTGTGGGAAGGCCATTGGGACCAGGGCGAAGATATCAGCGGTATAAATATGAACTGATTCCAATCACCGCATTAAATCGTGTACCCGATGGATCCATAGTAGATTGGACCATACTCGAAAGATACGGAGCCAAACTAGGAAAGTATAAATTCAATCATCCCATCAAGGTATATTATACCGAATATCAATGAATTTAGCCTTTATTGAACTGAAGTCTTCCCACTAGGCGTGGAGGCCTTCTTATTTACTTCCCCCTCCGCTTCCCTGAGATCAGCTACGGGTAGTCCACTTGAGGTTACATCCAACACATCCTTAGCACCATCTTCCATCATTCCCATGATGGATGATCCATCACTACCTTCACCACGATCTCTGGGAGTGGCTATACTCTTTAGAGATAGGTAATTAGAAGAGGCTCCACGCCTAGTGGAAAAGAGGTGGATGTAACCTCAGGTGGAACTAACCTCAAGTCTCTATACAGCGTCTCGTTCTCGGTTAACAGTTTTGATATCTTAACTTCAGGTTATTGGTGTAAAGAAATATGACGGTGTGTCAACTCCATTAAGAAGGAGGAACTTGATAGTAAAGGTATATTTAATTTAGTGGTTTAACTAATAATTTAGGCTCATGCCTTCACCAAATCTGCAGCTAAGGAGATAATGGACATGGGTGGTACATGTTTACTATTGAGGCCAAAGACACATGATATAGTAGAGGAAGTTTATCATCCAAAAATTCCTAGGGCTAAGAGATATATATTCAGTGGTAAAATATCGCGTTATGAGAAGTGGAGAAGAGAATTAATCGCGAAATTAAAAAAGGAACAGGAACAAGGGCAATCCCAAGATGAATGACAGTAATAACAACAATTCATTTTATATTAATGGAATCTAATAATAAATATACTATAAATGGTATCAGTATAACTTCTAATCCGCCTAGAAGGCGTAATAACAATAATACATTAATTTCCAACGATTTCAAGTCATCTAGTGTGTCTTATGGAGATACCCACGTTGAATCTTCATCATCTACACATGACCCTCAGATTTCAAAGGCTTCTTCTCAAACATTTTATCAACAATGTGAGCTAAACTCTGCTTCTACATCTTGTAATATCAATTCACGCGACATAGAAGCGAGTACTGGTACAACTCCTCGTGAGAATTATGATGAATACATGTCATTCAGTGAGATAAATACAGAAGATGTCGAAAATTTTCATGATAAATCATATACTTATGAGTATTTCGATCATCCAGCTGACGTGATTATAATGGGTGAGGGTGTAAGTATCAACGAATCATTCGAGTCGACCATAATAGGTTTATATAATTATATATCGGATTTAAGTAGTGTAGAAGTGGCGTATAAGAGAGAGCTTAGGGTGGAGGCCATTGGGTTATTCAATTTATTATATCATTTACTTGACGAATGTCTACATTTGTACAATAGCAGTTATTTTGTAGGAAAGCATGTAGAGATATTAGATGATATTGTATTATCATTGGAATGTAAAGATTTTGACGATTATAAATTCACGGTATCTTTAATTGTCTATGGAGATTATTTCAATCCTAAGGTTCATACTAGTGGTACTGAGATTAAGGCGATTACTATGCATCATTTAAAGATTGTCTTGAATATAAATGATTTGTTATTATCTCTAGACAATTCTTGGGATTCGAAGAGTGTTGTATTTAATCATTTGAAGGACATTAGTGATGACACGATAAAGGTATCAATGTGTAGAAGTTATGTATTGGTTGATATTTGAATTTTAATAAATGTATAAATTTCCTATGAATTTTTTTTATATATTTTCTTCATTGTAGAAATTTCTTCTATTATTATTCATTACCCACTTGTTTAATGTAGTGATTAGAGTTCATTAGATTAAAAATGTAGTTATTGTGAATGATGTCTTATTTATCATTAGATTCTTATGAGAATGAGATATTGGATTTATTGAATGATTATGATAGTATACCTAAGATTAATAATGATTTGATTAGATTTCAATGTAGTATTGAATCATGTTTGATGAGTCAGAAGATATTAATAAAATATTCTAAATATGACAATATCACTCCATTATTACCATTATTATTATATTGTTCTTCTACATTGAAATATCATGCTTATAGAGCATTTGGTATTGATATTGAGAAATCTAAGGATGAATTGAATCGTCTTGGTGATAGATTGATGGATATATATATAGATTATGGTAATAAGGATGAGATATCTATACCATTATTGAATCAATTAAGTAGTATTATAGTAATATGTTGTATATTTTCATTTGAATTAATAAATACAGAATCTGATATATTATTATTAGAATTATTTCGTAAAACTAAAGATGGTAGTAGAATACAATATATATTTTTATCATCTATAGTTGATGAATTATTTGATGATAATATAATGATAACATTAGAGCATAGATTATGTTTAATACGTGTATGTGTTATGTTATCACCTAGAATATTTAGTAGGATATTATTAGATGAATATTATAAAAATGATGAAGATGATATATATAGAATGTATACATTATCGAATTGGATAGAATTACATATAAAATTATTAAGGAATTATGGTGGTTTTAAATTTAATGATGATATAGATCGTATATATGAAGATGCATTATTAACTAGGATACCTAAAGATGATACAATAATGATATTAAATAGTTTAAATTCTATATATGCATTAAAATGTATAAATATTATATTTGGTTTTATAAAATATGGTATAAATAATAATAAATTTAGAATAGTGGAATGTGGTTGTGATATATTATATCAAATATTAAATATATGTCAAATAGATATACAAAGTTTATTAATATTATGTAATACATATTATAATAATAATAATTGGAAAGAATCATGTAATAAATCTATTATAAATATATCAAATATAATAAAAAAATTATGTATAGATATAATAATAAATATAGATGATATTATAAATTATATTAATATAGATTATTTACCTATTAATACATGTAAATATATATTAAATTTATTAATATTATGTTCAATAGAACATATACCATTTATATTATATTATTATGATATATATAAAAATAAAATATATAATATATGTAATTTTGTTAATTTATTTTTATATTATAATTCATTTGATATAAAAAAATTAGTATTAGATTATTGGTCATCATTACAAAGTCATTGTATACCATATAAACATGATTTAAATATTAATATTAATAATAATAATAATAATATACGTTTAATATTAATTACTATATTAAGACCAATATATGAAAATTTTTTATATAAATTATATTATAATTTAAATTATAATTTAAATTATAATATTATAGAATTTGAATCATATCGTGAATTATGTTTAATATCTATACGTCAATGTACATTATTAACTAGTCCACAATTTATGTTGAAGTTGATTAATAATGAATTACAATATATAAATATTAATTGGATTATATTAGAAAAATCTATGTTTATTATCTCTACCATTGCTAGTAGATTAATTGTCAATGATGATCATCATCATATCATTAATAATTTATTATTACTCATTACCGATTTAAATAAATGGAATGAAGTCATTGACGGAAGTGGAAGTGTTGATGGAAGTGTTGACGGAAATCTTGATGGCGGCAGAAATGGAAGTAAAGGAAATGTTGACGGAAGTGGAAGTGTCGGAAATGTCGTCAGAAATGAGGTTGATGACAGAAATGACGACAGAACTGACTTCGTCAACGTCGTCACTGACGTCGACTTCGTCAACTTAATACAGAGGACTGCATCAAGATTTATATTATGGACAAGTTCATATATATCATATAATGAATTATTATTCAATAGAATATATAATTTAATCTTTAATCATATAATAAATAATAATTTAATGGATATTGTAACAAATCAAGCATTAGTATCATTATGTTATACTACAAGTATCAATGAACAATATTTCAATATGCTCAAATTCATTATAAATGATCTTTATAATAATTATCATGATATGGTTGATGTTAAAATGGAAATGATTGATACAATATTAGAATTAATATATAGAATCAATGACTACAATATTAAAAAATATTTTTATCATACAATACTTAAACAATCAATCAATTACATCAATCATACACTCTCACAATCAAAATTTAATGATGAAATCAAAATACACCTACTCATCATAATCTCACTCTATCATGAATGTTATCCACATGAAGTCCAATCGACTCCACTCGAGGTCCAATCCAACTCTCTTGTTCCTGCCGTCAGCTCTCCACCTGAGGTATTTCCACTCGCCGTGGAGGCCTCTTCCAATTATCTATCTCTAAAGAGTAGAGCCACTCCCGGAGATCGTGCCGAAGGTAGTGATGGATCATCCATCATGGGAATGATGGAAGATGGTTCTAAGGATGTGTTGGATGTAACCTCGAGTGGAGTACCCGTAGCTGATCTAAGGGAAGCGGAGGGGGAGATAAATAAAAAGGCCACCACGGCGA
>JAIQCW010000142.1:0-11114 GCA_020283715.1 Cytauxzoon felis
ATAAATAGAGGAGCTGTCTGCAAGACGAAGGGAGGTTGTGATGTAACTTCGAGTGGAAAAGGGATTGATAATATAACTTCGTGTATAGATATGGATAGGATATTGAATAGATCATTGAAGGATGTTTATAAGGATGGTAATGATTATAATAAAATGATATCATTACCACAATTACCATTGATATTACCACCACTACAACAACAATATAATATATTTAAGAATATGAATAATAATGATTTAATAAATTTAATAGAATGTACAATAATAATACAAAGTGATTGGAAATTAATAAATAAATTATTAAATTATACAAATTATTATAAATTTATATATTATATTACTACATTATTACCTAATGAATTACCAGATTTAAATTATCAATCATTATTATTATTATCAAAATTTGTAGCATGGGCTGATTTACCTAAAGAAATTTATATATATACAAATAATAATATTAAAAATTATAAAAATATTATTAAAAATCTATTAAATAAAAATATATATCATAATCATACATTATTATCATCTATTATCATATCTATATTCAAATCTATCATCAATAGACCTACACAAATGAATAATTGGATACATATCGCAGCACAAATCATATCTACACTACTCACATGCAATGCTACCTCACAAAATACTAATCTTTTACTCAAAAATATCATCACAGTATGTTTTATATATATATATATACAACAACCACCTGAAGTTCCAATCCAACTCTGATCCCAATCGCCTCCACTTGAGGTTACAATCTCGCGTTCTCCTGCAGAGAGCTCTTCTAATTACCTATCTCTAAAGAGTAGAGCCACTCCCAGAGATCGTGGCGGTGAAGAAGGTGGTGATCGAAGTAGAGTTGAGGATGTAACCTCAGGTTGAATACCCGCAGCTGATCTCAGGGAAGCGAAGGGGGAGATAAATAAGGAAAGCTGTCTGCAAGACGAATCTAAGGTTGGAGGTGAGGATAGTAGGAAGGAAATGGACAGGACCTCGAGTGGAGAAAGTGGGGTAATGGGGAATTCTGGGGATAAAAAACCTCATAATGATAATAAACCCCATGATAAACCTTTACTATAATGTGGTATGGTTACAATATCTCATTTGAATTCTATTACCTGAAATTGATCTATGGGAGCTGGAAGAGGTGATGGTAGTCCACCTGAGGTCCAATGACTATACTTCAGCCACGATCTCCGGGAGTGACTATACTCTTTAGAGATAGGTAATTAGAAGAGCTCTCTGCAGGAGAACGCGAGATTGTAACCTCAGGTGGAGAGCTGTCTGCAAGACGAAGGAAAGGTGGATTGGACCTTAGTTGTAGAAGATAGTGATTGGACTTCAGTTATAGTGTTGTGTATAACTTTATATTTATTTATTATATTCATTAATATAGGGTGGTGTGAGTGACGTTATGTATGAAAAGTATTACAAGAGGATTGTGACATCAACGGGTGCTCGTGAGATTACGTATGTATTATTGGGATTATCGGATTATTATTATATGAAGAATAATTTATAAGAAATTTAAATGATTACTAGTTTTATAATTTTAATAATGAAATTTAATTTAATTGATGTATTATTATTATTAGATGATCTTTTAATCATTATAATTCCTAGCTAGCTATAATTGATGAATGATGAAGAGAGAGATGAATGATGATGGAGAGATGAGTGATAGAGAGTTTTAAAATGTCATTTCAATTAATACTTTTAATCATTATAATTAATCATCATGTAATGTCTAATGTGATTGATATTTCTATAAAATCTAGTACATTAGTAATGAAATATACATTTGAGATTTATACATCAATTAGATATAATCATTATATACCACGTCAATGTATTGATATAAATAAAGTTATAGATGGTGATGTTATATTATGGGAAGGTACTAGAGATGATAAATGTTTAAGTATAACATCTATTGAAGTACATGTACCAAATATAATATTAATAACAATATATATTCAAACTATAAATGATATTAATTGTTTATATTATATTAAAGAAGATGATAATATATTTAATATTACATTGATGGAATATCGAAATAAATTGAATAATATATATGCGATTGCTTAAGTGTAGATGGAAGTATATTACCCGAGAGCGATCTACGGGAGCTTGAGGGGGAAGTAATTAGAAGAGCTGTCTGCAAGACCAATTCATGTCTCCATCCACTCGGCGTTCCACCTGAGGTTACAACCTTGTCTTCCACTAGCCGTGGTGGCTCTTCCAATTACCTATCCCTGAAGGGTAAAGCCACTCCCGGAGATCGTGGTGAAGGTAGAGGTGTAGTGATGTAACCTCAAGTGGAACCCGTAGCTGATCTCAGGGAAGCGAAGGGGGAGGTAAATAGAAGAGGCCACCACGGCTAGTGGAAGACAAGGTTGTAACCTCAGGTGGAAGACGAAGGAGGATGGAAGTGGAGGATGAAATTGCATTAAACATCAACAAGTTGATCAATAAAATTTGCAGTAGCAACTGTAATATATCCTGTATGATTAAGTTGTGGTAATTGATAATTTACATAGGATAATGTATTTAGAATTGTATTATTGAAATTATTTCCATCTCCTTCTTCACCTTCACATTCACCTACACCCTCTCCTCCACTTCCTCCACCACCTCCACCTTCCCCTTCATCATCATCGAAACTGAGTCCCCAAGGCTTACATAAAATTTCAAATGTACGAACATCTAAAGTAATAAAGAATGAAAATTCTACTAGTATTATTATAAACCTGCAAAATTTTTATCATTTAATACTTGAGATATACGTTGTGCTTGTTCAATACAGGGTGAAAAATTAACTAAACGTCCAAAGTGCTAAAAAAAATTCTCAATAATAAATATAAATACTAACCTTCAATATAGTAATACAATTATCTATAGTAGCCCATGGTGATGGTAAATCCAAAAATACAGCATCTATTGAACCACGTTTAATATTATTACCATTAGGATCATCTTCAATTAAAAATGCATTTGGTACATAAGCATCAGCATCATGTACACTAATGACATGTGAAATGTTAGCTTTGTTAAATAATTCTCTAAATTATTATAATATAACCCCAAACTTCCATCACTCACCTTGCATATTCCCTACGCTTTTCATGAAAATCAAATGTATATACATGACCATTTGGCATCACTGCATTCGCTAAACTGTAACTTGTAGAACCTGAACCCGTACCTAAATAAATAATTATAATTATATACTATAAAATAAATTACCACACTCAACAACACGTTTACCAGGTAATAAATTCAATAAAAGTATAATCAATGATACATCAGCACGATACTAATTGAAATCAAATGTGAAATTACATCAACTTACTAATATTTGAGTATGATGTGTAATACTCTTTGTTATTAATTCAGGAGTAGGCTTTAATAATACAACCCAACTACTACGATTTTTAGGATCCCAAAATAACTATAATATCAAATATATATATAGCAATTAAAAATATATATATATATACCTTCTCTCCATAACTCCTACCAATACACTTTGCTATGTCAAAAATACCATTCCTATCATGAATTAATCTATTGTTTCCCTTATTAGCCTCATTCTGAGCATTAGGAATTTCATCACAGTCATCTGGAATCTTCACAAAGAATACCCTGTTTGGTCCACCGAAAATTATCACAGGATCACCTTTATTTATAATCATCATTAATATACATGTCTAACCAATAAAAATACAAAAGTTTCCTATATTATAATCTTAAAATAAAGGATATAAAAAAAATGTCTATAGTAGATGGTAAGTAAGCAGAAGGGCTGGAAAAGTAAGGCGATGTACAACGACAAATTTTATTTATTACTTACATGAATATATACAAACTTAATCAAATTTAATTATATTTTCATTCAATGCCATGAAAATGCTTTAATAATGTCATCTGCTTCAGAGCTTGAAAAGAAGGCTCGTAATTGCTCTAAATCCTTTCTATCATTTATACTCGGAAATAAATTAGATGAATCTCAAGATCTTTTTAATCAAGCAGCTAATCAGTATAAACAGTTACACCAATGTATTTTTGAAATTTTAGTACTGAATATCATATCATATAGGGAAAGATGCAGCTCGTTGTTATGTAGAAGCTTCTAAAATAGCTGAGAAACAAAATGATATGATATTTGCAGCATTAAATCTCACAGAGGCATCTACTTCGTTATTAAAGGATGATGAAACTAGTATGTTGATGATATATTATATATAATTCATTCAGCTATGGATCATATTGAGCCATTGTTACATGCTGTAACACTATATAATTCTCAAGGACGTTTTGCACAAAGTGGACGTTTGTTAAAGTCAGCTGCAGAGAGATTTGAAGAGCGTTTGGATTATGATAATGCTATTAGTTTTTATAAAAAGGCTGCTGATTCTTATGAATTGGATAACTATGGGAAAGTTGCCTTCTCTCAATGTCTATTGAAATATGCCGACCTAATTTCAACTCATAATGAGAATTTATATAGCGAAGCTATAAAAGTATGTTATTTATAGTCTCTATACATCATTATTATATCAGATTTATGAATCCGAAGGTATTAATAATTTGAAGAACCAGTTATTACAGTATGGTGTAAGAGATATATTTTTGAAAGCCGGATTATTGCATATGTTGGCTGTAGATTCTACTGATGCCCGTATAGCATACAATAAGTACTGTAATCATGACCCCAAATTCTCGACTTCACGTGAAGGAAAGTTTTTAATTGTATAAATTGAATCGATTTCTTTATTAAAATATCAATTTTAGGCCTTAATTGATGCTTTTGATGCCAACGACATTAATGAATTCCAGAATAAATTGTAATTTTACTAAAATTCAAATTTACTGCTAATTTTATCATACAGGGTTGAATTTGATGCTATTACTCGATTAGATCCATGGAAAGTTGGTGTTTTATATAAGGTGAGTGATTTTTTATTTCAAAATGTACATTATACAGATTAAAAAACGATTTGAAGACGCTGATGATTCAGATCATAATGAAAATGAACACGTAGACCTTACTTAATCTCTCTTTAAACACATAATTCATCTAGTTAGGATTATTATAGTCTCTGATACATTAGTGAGGTGACATGATCGGTGTTTGAGGCTAGTGTGATGTATGTTCAATCACCTGACTGGTGTTATGGTACCTCATGGATATCGAGGGTAGTGTGATATACATCCAAGTACATCATGTGTTTATAAATTAATTTATATTTCCTTCATATAAAATGTGTCTGGATAGGTGAATTTTTTGAAATTACAAAATGGCGGAGGATAGGACATATAGGATCTACTCTGATGGTAAGGATTATATTTTTTAGCGTCATCCATTGATTTTGTAGGAGTATTTGATATGTTACATTTAGGCCAAATGCGTCAATTAGAACAAGCTAAAAATATGTTCAAAAATGTCATATTAATAGTTGGCGTCTCTGATGACGAAGAAACGCTTAAGCATAAAGGGCATGTTGTGTATAATATGGAGGAAAGAGTAGAAATGCTACGTCATGTTAAATGGGTTGATGAGATTATAGCACCATGTCCATGGATAATAACCAGGCAGCATATTGATAAATATAAAATCGACTATGTAGCTCATGACGATATTCCGTATACTTCATCCCAAAAGGTTACAAAGGGATTTCAGGATAGTGACACGCTAGATATCTATAAATGGGTGAAGGATGAGGTTTGTCTATCATTCCAATTGATTCATTATATATAGGGACTATTCAAACCTACTCAACGTACAAAAGGGATAAGTACTACTGAATGTATTGTTCGTATATTACAGAATTATGAAGATTATATTGAAAAGTAAGTTGAATTAAGCTTATAAATTACTTATTCTTAGATCATTGAAAACCGGTATGGCACCATCAGAATTGAATATTGGTGTAACGAGGGCAAGATCAATTTATTTGAAGAAGAATTTGCACAAGCTGTTGGAGAAATTAAGTGATAGTATAACGAAGATTACATTAACAGATGAACCATTGGTATTAATTTTATTATTAATTATTCATCTATTTTTTATAGGGCCTTGGTTTTGATGTTCGTATAGATGAGATACGAACAGCTATATTCGATGCTCTGTCATTGTGGTTAACGAAATATAATAAGGCTCTAAAAACATTTGTTAGTAATAATGAATTATCGGACGATGACTTTATGGATGATAGTGATTCGTCATCTTCTACAATCAATGCAGATGGTAAAAGAAAGAGGAAGACGAAGACGATTACACCAATCGTCGATGATGTTGTTCCAATAGTTACCAAAGATGTTAAATGTGATAAAGATATAGTTCATGTCTACACTTGTGGAGTTTTTGATTTATTACACTATGGGCATGGAAAACATTTGGAATTTGCAAAAAAAGGCATTTAAAAAAGTTAAATTAATAGTCGGTGTAGCAAGTGATGAGAAATCATTAGCAATGAAAGGTAGATTAATACAAGCAATGGATGATAGAGCTGCTACATTGTCACATATTAAATGGATTGATCAACTTATCGCACCATGCCCATGGAATTTAACAAGAGAATTTATAAATGAACATAATATCGATTTTGTATGCTACAATGAAGATTTATGCTTTAGTATGTTGAGGTTGAAGTTGCTTTATTAATTATAATTAACCTTTGTAGATGATGGAAATAGTGCATTGAATTGGTTAAAGGAATCGAATATGATACTAAAGGTACCAATGGTTCCTGGTATCAGTACATCAGATTTAATGTTGAGGATCTTAAGAAATTATGAAACTTATATACAAAGATCACTAGATCGTGGTGTCTGTAGAGAAGATTTGAACCTGAGTTATGGTACAGCTAGTACATTTAAACTGAAAAATTCATTAAAACAATGGCAAAGTAAACTAGCAGATGATATACATAAAGCTACACTTACAGATTATCCACTCGTTTGTTTCCAATTGATTTATAGAAAATAAATTTAGGGCCATGATTTCGATCGTAGCGTCGATTTACTCGTTAATAAAGTCATTGAAATATTCGATAACTGGAGAAATGACTCAACACAATTAATCGATGGATTCCTCAAGTATTATAAAGGAATTAAGAAATCCAAAGTCTCGTCATGAAAGATTGTTCAACACAACTTCTATTGTCTTGCACCCAAAGTCCTATCATTGTCTTATAATACAACCATCCTTCGTCTTGCAGACAGCTCTTCTATTTAGTTATCCCTACGCCTACCATTTGTCGGCTACGGGCGTTATTTATCATAAAAAATACTTGCTGCAGAAACCCTATAATTATCGGGATAATAAACACTATAATTACCTAATTTAATAACGTATCTTATCATTTGTACATGTTATACATATATACTCACATAATATTACAATTGAAGGATGATGTATAGTTGTAGGAAGATGTATATGTATTAATATAAATAATTATTATATTATATATAGTATATGTATATTAACATGATGTGAAGTATAGTACCTATATAGGATAGAATACATATATATAAATAATTATACTTTAATAAATTATAAAAACACTAAACTTCAATTGTAAATGATATACTTAATAAATTACAATAATTATAATTCAATTAATTTACATATTATTGGAGGATTGGACCTCAAGTGGAATACCCGAGAGCGATCCACGGGAGCTTGAGGGGGAAGTAAATAGAGAAGCTGACGGCAGGACCTACGGTGGAACGCCTAGTAGAAGAATAGGTGTATTGGACCTATAATTGTTGATAGACCTAGGATGTGATGCTTTTAGTTTCTTTTACGTTTTAGTGTATCTTGTACTTCGAGGAACAGGTCTAGTGGTGTGGATCCAGGTTGTCCTACTAAATCGACGTATATGGCTTCAGTTGAGTGATTTTTGATAAAATCTTGGAATTTAGTAGATTCTGTGATTTCATTCTTTTTTATACAATCCTATATATCATGTTTATATTTTTAGAATTAGTTTACCTCTAGGAATGCGATGAATCGATATCTACGTTTCCTTTGTAATCTAAATGATCTTTTTTCAGCATCTTTATATAATTGATGATAAATTTCTTTAAAAACAAATTTATGACAGTTTAATATATCGATATTATGTAGACCTTCAAATCCTAGGTAATCAGATTTGATTTTTGTCCATTCTTTTAGTTGATTATTATAATTTGTAGACATGAGATCTATTAATTTATCCATAGATGATACTTTACGTTCTTTTTGTCTTCGTTTTAATTCTTTTTCCATGCGTTCAACATAATCTTGGAATATCGAATCGCGTGTCTTTTCATCAGACCATTCCCACCATTCAGCCTTATGGAAACGTTTAGCGAATTCTACATAAGTAGTAGAATAATTCAAATCATCCCACAATGCCAACTCTTTTGTAATAATATCATCGAGCATACCCTTCTTTTTACGTAACTCTTCCTGTTTACGACGATGGATCTGACTTGTAAATTCCGAAAATAACTGTTTCTTTTCACCTTTAGTTAATATACCAAACATAGCCCATCTAAAATTTATTGAAATTTTGTTATTAACTTAACTCACTTGCTGTCAATTTCTAATACTTTTACAGCAGAATCCCAAGTTGTCTTTTGTGTAAAATTAAAATTCTCAAGCCATGATAGGAATGCTGATTTAGTATTCTCATGTATATCATGTGCTAAATTGTCTTCTTCATTCATCAATTGTTTCACTTCATCTGGTACTTCCCATACACTCTCACGAGTCTCTGTATTATAATAAAATACTTTACCATCAGATGTAGCATATGATTTCCATCTAGTCTTAGCCTCTATACGTAACTCTTGTTCAGTTTTCAGCTCATCTGGCTTATCCCATTGCGATTTCTTGGTCTAAAATAATTATACATTACATTGTATTCAATACTCACCAAGTTGTTGTAATAATAACGACGGCCATCTTTAGAAACATGTTCAGACCAAATAGAATTACTAGACATATCTATCAAGGCACATTAAATGTAATTTTTAAAATAATCTATACATTCATGTTCACTATTAAATGAGCCCTTAGATATATAGAATATAGTGGTGAGGAACATTGGTGCCATTTACAATATCAAGATTCCATGAAAATTATAGGGAATTTACAAGAATTTTGATGTTTAAATGTCATATTACTATCTCATTATGTGAGACTTGAACTTTTTGGAAGGTTATAGTGACCATGGATCATCTCTGTAATCCTCCACCGTTTACAAGACGGATATAATTAAATTAACAATAAAGTACTTTAATAATTCTTTATTTTTAAACGTATTTCAACACTCGTCTAGTAATTATAGAGCAGAATTTACCAAGGACGCCTTGTGATGTTAGGATCCTCACCTAAATCTCACTTGGTAGTTACTAGATAAAATTTTTTATAGTATAAATATGTCTAGATAAAATTAAATTTAGCGATATCAACCATTGTTTGTATTTAGTTGTGTTTTGCATTCTCTTGGTGATTGATTAGACGCCTGGTACCATATGCGCATTGAAGTATATTTATAACCTAAATCATTGTAATTATCATCTTCTTCAACTTACAATCTTGTAAATTGTAAAAGGTGTGCAAATGTATAATAGAGTTTGAGCTGTAGAGTATTGATGTTGATTATTTAATCTTTTGACTATACCTAGGCGATGGACATCCGAGGATGATTGATAGCATGATTTAATGTATAAACTACAAAAAAATCCTTCATAGAATACGATACATGTTACCATTAGTACTGGAATTTTAATTGATGACTTCATCATTTAACTTACGCTTAGATTCGTAATATATTCTCAATAATGGATTTGCATCTGTCACTAGTTTATGATTAAGTTTACCTACGATTGCACAGCTATATATGAAAATGTGTAGAGTATCAGTGGTAAAAGTATGACATACGCATAGTTATGTATCCAATGGCCTGTAATATCGAATGCTAGTACAAAATATAAATCTATAGATGAAAATTAATATATAAATTAACTTACACGTAAGATAATTTGGATATTTTTTTAAATTTAATAGATAGAGATAACATGTAGCCATACGATCGACAAGACCATCAAATAATGATCCAAAAATTGTACCTATGATAACATTATAAATAGAAATTTCTATAAATATAAAAATACATTCATTAAAATATATAGCTACGAATCCATCAACAGCATCTAACATTGCACTTGTTATATAAAGAGATACGAATAATAATGGATTAGAGTTTACATATGGCATTGATGCGATGAGTAATAATAACCGTAAGAAGGCTATAAGAAATATAAAATTTATCGTGGCATATAGTATAACACATCAATAAATTTTTTCGTCTAAACTAACTTATTAGGTTGGCTTTATTAAAAAGTGTATTAATCATATCTTAATTATAATAAATTTATTAAAAAAGAAGATTATATTATTTCATATGTAAAGTATAAGTGTCGATCATTTTTCAAATTGAAGAGTATCCCATCAATACATTTAATAATAGATGTTAGAATTAAAAACACCACATAGTTTAATAATATGAATTAATTTCTTGTACTATAATACAATAAATACCATAAATATTTATACTATACGTCATGGTACTATGACTAAATCTTATTCAATATGTCTTACAATACTTCCTCACTCTTAATACCAGAGATCAGCTTCAGACTCCACCTGAGGTTAAAATCCAACTCTCTTCCTCTTGCAGAGAGCTCTTCTATTTACTTCCCCCTACGCTTCCCGTAGATCAGCTGCGGGTGTTCCACTTGAGGTCATGTACTAGTATTTCACTACTTCATTTTTACCTATGAAATTTAAGGGAATTCCTGAATTTCTGGGGAAAATAATGAAGATATCTCAATGATTATTGAATGAATTTTAAATGTTAATACTTCATTGAAGAGGAATTTGATGATTGTATTGTATTTACTAAACCTCACTTAATTCCATTTCATATTCATTGAATTATCCTTGTTTATGTGGATTCCATCACTTTATTCATATCTCAACGAGATTAGGTTTATAACCTAAAGTGGAACCCGTAGCTGATCTATGGGAAGCGAAGGGATAACTAAAT
>JAIQCW010000143.1:0-20970 GCA_020283715.1 Cytauxzoon felis
AAATAGAGAAGGCCTCCACGGCGAGTGGAAAATAGTGATTGGACCTCAAGTGGGGCTGCAGGACGAAGAAAGGTGGAATAGCTGACGGTATGACTGACCTCAGGTGGATTGAGCTTCATATGATTATAAAATTAGTTCATTTTAATGGTGAGGAGTTGTATATAATTGGTGGGTATATTGATAGAGGTGCTATTGAAGTTGAAGTTGATGAATTTCATTGATTCATGTTTCGATTGGTATTTGTTGATATATTCTCTAGTGTATAAATTTGTGATTTTGCATTTAATTGTAACATTGTAAAAGCAGTGTGTATATTTATAAAACCAGTATAATATTATTGTAAATATCATATGACTTTGAAATTTATATTCTGTTATATTCATATCATTAGCTTTATTTTCTTTTATCTTCTTCTTTAATATCTTTAAACTATTTATCATATCCATTATCACTACATATTTCGGTACAGAGTGTATGAATATGGGGAACATGGGGAAAAGAACTACTTGTAGATGAGTAGGATTGAATTGATTACAGCATACTAGTGTTAATTTTGATAATAGATGTAGTTTAGTATTATTGAATAGAAATCCATTGAAGTGGTATCCTAGTGCATATGTTATGAAGATTGTTTTATCATTTCTATTGCCCAGAGAGTGTATACAATGGTCATTGTTGTTGTATCCTATTACGTTTGTAGTTAAATAGTCGACATCTTCATAATCATTTGTAGATGTTACTGTTATCATATTGAGGAAGTTGCGATTGTTATGATTATTCAATACATTTAATACCTTCTTATTATTACAAGAAGATAATTCATACATTCTAGTTACCATTTGCCATGCTATAAATATACCCCTATCATCTAAATATGATTTATTTTCCCCCACAGCCTCATAATTTTGCCCAATAAATAATAACCTTGTTAAAAAATACCATATTTCCCTATAATCATCACTATTAAATATATTATACTCCAATTTTATCAAAAAATCCATCAATGTCTTTATGGGGTTTATTTTTATCAATAAATATAAAATTGTGGGGCATCTTTTAAAAAAACACCATAAAATATTATTATTGATGAGATTTTCGAGACAGAATCTGATGGGTAGTAATTTATTGATGGCATTTGTTGATTCGTCAGATAATAAACATGAATTATTGATATGTTGCGATATGATTTTATATAATTTACAATTAATATGATCCAAAGGTAATTTAGAAGCATTATATAAACACTTGAAGAATACCGATAAAGTTGTATACAATTTAATTTTTATAATCTTAATATAAAGTGAATGAATATTATCCCCATATAATTTATTATAAAGTAGGGTTATATTAACAATATAATATAATAATTCCCAATATATGCGATCATTCGATAAACTATTAAAAAACTCCAGCCATTCATAATAATTAATTCTAATATCATGAGTTTTGCATTCATTATAGGGGCAAATAATAATATGGTAGACAATATTAGATATTATAAGATCGATAGCGGTACCGATTTTATATTTCCTTGTAAAATCACTTTGAGGTGATTTGAAGTTACATCTAAGATGATTGAGATTATTATAAACCTCATGTACTTTAAAGTTCAATATATAATCGGAATATTCAATATTCATGTTATCAGTAAAATAGTCTCTGAGTAAATTCATATTAAGACTGGTTACCGCTACAATCAGTTCATCATCCTCAATATCCACAGTAGATACAACACTACACAATGAAGAATCAGAAGAAACCTCATCCACTACAATATCATCAATCACATAATCATCAACATCAATAAATGTATCATCGCCCGGGTAAGAATCAAATCTTAACTCCATAATATCATATATATTATCATTCGAAAATGATTCAGAAGAGATCCAATCCCTAACCTCATCTCCACCTTTCGTTGTCTTGCAGACAGCCTCTTTATTTACTTCCCCCTCCGCTTCCCTGAGATCAGCTACGGGTTCCACTTGAGGTCCAATGACTACGCTTCCGCCACGATCTCCGGGAGTGGCTATACTCTTTAGAGATAGGTAATTAGAAGAGGCTCCACGCCTAGTGGGATCAGAGTTTATAACCTCAAGTGGAGAGCTGTCTGCAAGACCAACGGTGGTGGCGAGTGGAAGAGAGTTGGATTGGACCTCGACTGCAACCTTCGTCATGACATCTTCTGGTACAGAGTATGAGTTTGAGAATAGTGACGTTAATAATGTATTCCCGATATATTTATTGAAATAATCTGAAAGGTATAATAGGTGGTTATTATTCCTTATAATATGATTGAGGTTTAGGTATAATTCGGTGATGATAGCGAATGTTTGTATGATTATATATTTGAGCAATGGGTCATAACATATTTGTTCTTTCTTATCAACTATAGATGTAATGCTCAGATATTCATCTGTATTAAATAAAAAATCATTCTTTAATGATGTAGATTCATCATTTTTCTTGATTTTAAAGCTTATATAATTTAATGATATGTTTGATATAACTGATATTTTACCCAATATGGTATGTTTAATCTCTTTTTGTAATCTATTCAAATTATTTATTTCAATACCTTTCAATTCTATTAATGTTGATAGAAAAATCGATATTATAATATTTAATGTTATCAATACTTTATTTGTATGATAATTATATATCAAATTTATCATGTAATCTAATATTGTACGACCGAATTCTATACTATTATTCAATATATAATTCAATACATCACTTGTCCCCATAAATGTAAAATTCATTGGCGGGTAAATTAATTGTGGGGATTTAATATCATGATTTATAAAATGGGGTAATAAAATACCTTTGATAATGGGGTTATATTGTGTAAGTATAATAGTGGGGTATATGAAATTATTAATATCATATTTCATATGATTAATAATAGAATGATTGATATTATGATTATAGAATATCCAATCTAATAATATACAAGTTTTAATATTAGCTAATTCTAATGAATTATTATTACTATCCATTAAACTATATAACCAAACAATAAATTGACCAATGTTATAATAATCACCATTATAAATACCATTATAACTCAATAAAGTGAATCGAATAACATTTGATATCTTATCAATAGATATAGAATTCTTTGATACACGTAGATATTCATTCATATACCAATATAAATTATATACACATATACCAACAGAGCTCCTATTATTCATCCATCTATCCGTAGGTAGATTCCTATTCTCCTTTAGACTGGAGGTCTTTACTTGTTTTCTAGTAGAGGTTGTATCTTTCCATTCACCTCCACTTGAAGTTATAACGTTGTCTTCCTCTTGTAGACAGCTCTCCATTTGAGGTCTAGTCCTGCCGTCAGCTCTCTTATTTATTTCCCCCTCCGCTTCCCTGAGATCAGCTACGGGTTCCACTTGAGGTCCAGTACTACTCTTCATTCCACCTTCACCTCTGCCACGATCTCTGGGAGTGGCATCACCCTTTAGGGATAGGTAAATAGATGAGGCCTCCACGGCGAGTGGAACACTGGTTGTAACCTCAGGTGGAACAGCGAGTGGAGAAGAGTTGGATTGGACCTCAGGTAATGAGCTCACAGCAGGACCTTCAGTTGTAGTATCCGTTGGATTTGATTTATATTTATATCCTAGAATATTATAAATGAATAATGCTTCATTATGATTGAACGTATTGATGACGGTTGATTGGCATTTGGCGAGTATTTGATCGAGTAGATTATCTTTTATGAAATTACAAATGGTGGGTGTGTTATCCATTAGATTGGAGTTATTCTTCAATAAATCTGACCAGATATTAAGTTTAATTGATTGTATACCGGAGATTGATGCTAATATTCTGATGGTATCATAATCCATTGACTTTATTATATTCTTTTTACCTTGATCATTTAACCAAATTTGTATTGCCAAATCTGTAGCTTCACCACGTATGAGTATCCTCGAGTCATCAGATGACTGTAGAATCAACTGTAAACAATTATGGAAGATAATGAAACATGTATTATAGCATTGAATGAAAATATTACAATAACTTTTTAATGATCTCAATAAACTGATGACATAATTTGTATATCTCTTATTAACACCCAATTTCAATGGGTTTATACATTTAATCAACTCCTGGATAACAACTGACCATGATTCTATTTCATGTGTTAGACAAGTTGGTAATATCCGTTCTATAAATCGTTCCAAATATATAATTTGTAACTCATAGCTCAATAATTGCGATGATTTGTTATAGAATAATGTCAACTGATCAGTTGAAAATTCTGGTAGAACTGATGTTATAAGATTTATATAGCACTCATCTGTACATATCAAAGTATAATAACTCAACATAACCATGAATCCATCTAAGAATAATTCATCATAGCAGCATAAAATTTTTATACTCTCTAAATTATCTACAAATATACGCGAAGATATATCCCTTATGACTACACGGCGACCATGACCTTCTAAGAGCAAAAAATGCACAAAATTACAATCATCCCATTTCACTGGTAGATATTTAAAATTAGTCGATGCTGATGTTCCCTCATCGAATGATACAAGAGATGGATCAAATGATTTAATGAATGAGTCATTATCCCAAATAGGATTGGTGGACTCTGTAGTAATATCCAAAGATAGGCCTTCCTTGAAATTATTAACAAGATAAATAAATAATAGACTTTTATATACTTTATTCAAATCCAAAATCAATTCATACTCTTCATTTTCCAATTTATAAAAACACCTAATACGGAATATGCTTTGTATACTGAAGCTTATCCTAGACATAATGGTATTGATCATATTTAGTACTGTCTTTACACGCTTTAAGCTGTAAATCAACCTATTAAAATCAAATTTATAATACGATAGTTGCTGTGTTATACTCAACTTATGCTTGACACCTGGATCCTTTTGTTGAATATTCTTTATATTCTGCTCCATATATAGAGAATTCATCATTGGCATCGTATTATATACCATTGGATGCATCATATTCATCATATTATTCAATGGGTATAATGTATTGGTCATCATATTAGACATGGGCATCGATTGTTTTATAAAATTCAAACCCATTGGGTTCACAACCTCTTTAATCTTCTTCTTTTTCACCTTTTTCTTGGTAGTTTCTACCTTGATCGGCATAGTCTGATTCAAATATGGACCTAATAACCTAGGTGTACTTTCCACCTTTACCTGCGATACACGCCCCCTCTTTACCGGACGCTCCATCCAGAAATATTACAGAAAATTAAATTATATTAAAGGGACATGATGTGAATTAATAAAGTGAGGTTGATTAGAGTAGTGAGGTATAATATATTAATGGGTATTAGTGTATGGAACACAATGTACACGACGGATGTACATATGAGAACAACCTGTATATCCTATGTATATATAAAATCATTAAAATAACTACTAAACATGAAACAATAGAACTAAATGAATTAACTGACATGTAAATTAATATGGAAGAGATGGACGAAGTAAGAAATTAATTTGCTTTAATTTCAGCAGTAAGTAAGTTCATAGCATTCTCAGATTCCTTAATCTTCATACCTCTACTAGTTTCTTCATCACCATCATTATGTACTTCCATTAATTTAGTTACTGTAATGTCAATGTATAATTATTATTAGTCCTCAACTTACAATCAAATTTTGGCTTCTTTAATACTTTAACCTTACGTATAAGTACATTTTGTAATGGAAATATTGATTTACATGCCTTCTCAATCTCTTTACCAATAGATTCAGGTATAATTTTCTTTACAAGTTCTCTAAGTGTACTATTTGATGCCTCATTATGCATAACAGTAGTCATCTTCTTATGTATCTGACGTATCTTTGATGTTCTAGCATAACATGTAGACTTCAATTGACCAGGACGTCTTTTAGTATAACCAATACAAAACATCCTCAAATGATAACCATCCATAGTCCTTACATCAGTAAAAGCTTCAATTAATGAATAATTCTTTCTAATCAATGAACATAATTTATCACGAGTCACACTTGTACCATGAAAATCAGTCAAACAATTCCTACCCTGAACATCCTCACAACATAATTTAATCTTACGATACGCCTGATCCTCATCAGCATTCAAATCCGCCAAACTTATTTCATATATACGACCCTTTAAACCATCAATAGCCAATTCTATAAAAATATATTATACCATTATAAACAAGGGAACAAATAATTAAGGATTTACGATCGACATTTATCCACCTGGGGTTACAACCACTGTTGGTCTTGCAGACAGCTATCCACTCGAGGTCCAATCCACCTCTCTTCGTCTTGCAGACAGCTCTTATATTTACCTACCCGTAAACGGTAAAGCCACTCCCAGAGATCGTGGAGATAAACCCGTAGCTGATCTCAGGGAAGCGGAGGGGGAGGTAATTAAAATAGCTGACGGCAGGACTGACCTCAGGTGGAGAAAAGAGGTTGTAAACTAGATGGAATGAATCAATATTTAGTTAATAATTTTCCTCTTATTTGGAATGTTAATGGTGTATTTGGGAAGTTATTGTGGCAATTAAACTTACTTGTACCAATGGTCTTGGTGACTAGAGTTTGACCAAAGTTTCTGACATTAAATATGGTTGGGGCTTTAAGATTGTACCATTCTTTACGTAGGAACGGATCTACGATCTTTTTCTTAGTACCCTTTTTACCCTTACTAACTCTTTTATTCTTACCGACTGCCATATTGATGAATTTAAGTATTAAGTGATTCTATATTAAACAATTTACAATTATGTTGAATTATAATGACATAATTTATACTATTAAATATTAGAAATACACTTTGTTGAAATATACTACTATTAAACTAACTCTACTGCTTCATCAATCTCTACCCCATCCATTAATACCTCCCCACCCATTGATGGATGCGATACTGATATAGACATTTCGTTACTACAACGATGAATTATTAAAGAGGAATCCATTTATTCCTTTTCTATTAGTGTTATTTGAAGGAGATTCAGTTCCTGAACTTTACACATTTTAAATTTCACACCTCTATAACTCATCCCTCAATTTTCTACCTTAATCAGGACAGGTAATTTATATAAGACACTATAACGCTGTATAAAATCAAAAAATCTATCATTAAATCAATGGAATCTTGCATCATATTTAATGTATAAGTGGAATTACAACAAATTTATTTATACATTACCCAACAATAATTAGATTCTTCACTTCTTCTTCAATTTGGCCAATAATTCATTTCTCGCTGCCATATCTAACCTGAAATTAATTATAAATGATGTGAGTTGAGGGTACAAATCAGAGATGTGTGATGATGTTCTACATGGAGGGTGTTGTTGATCAATCTTTCCTCATTAGAAATAAAATACTAAATCCGGAGATATCTCGAGCCAACATGGATATGTTCACGATAGTAATCGTTAGCAACACATTAAATGCCGCGATATCATCGTTGAATGTGCCGTTGTTAAAATTAATTCTACCAGTTTCATTCCCATCATCTAAAAAAGGCTTATCGACACCTGCGGTAGTAACGGTGTTGTTACTTGTAGTTGTATCTTGGGGACAATGAACGGGTATTGTATATGAACCATTGTGGTCATTACCATCGCTAGTATTGGTATCCACACTTTTTGTAGATTGTCCTGCATCGGGTTGTATTTGTGCACCGGCGCCCGCGAATCCGATAGATTCTAACCACTCTTGGAAGAAATTGAAAGTTATACAGATGATATATACAAGCCAACTTTTATCTCTCATATGTCTACCAAAAAATCCATCCGGATAATGCATGAAGGATAAAAATATATAGATACATAATAAATAAGGTATTATAGCTATCCATGAGAGTTGCCAACACCATGATGCAGGACCTGTAGAGGTCCATGATCTACCGCTAGGGCCGACACCTTTATCACCATTTGTGCCTAAGGCTTCCTCAATTATATCCAGCAACGCAACTGCAAAGTTTGGGATCGCAGCAGTAAACAATATCCATAAATCGATACGTTTGCCAATAATATCATCCTCAACGAGTTGGTATGGAGAGATGGAAGGATAGAAAAAATAAACAGTTCCCAATGATGCAGCCAACATTCCTATAGGAGACCAGTCGTAAACGTGACTAACCAATTTAGGATCATCTTTATCTTTGACACCATCACTATCACTGTCTTTATCAGTTGCATCAGGGCTGAATAATTTTAAAATGCCCTTGTTATTATCTTCATTCGGGTATGTTGTTTGGGTACCATATCCACGTTTAAAATCACCACTTGTTGCAGTATTTACAATGTCCCACACAATATCTATGGTCCACCAGATGGCAGATAGGCCTAGTGTCAATATTGTGACCCAAAATTGTACCTTTAATATACTCCGATCAAAATCTTCCCAATCAAATCTAACGGATAACCACTCGCAGATTTTATGGAGGAAAAATGTAAAGAATCCAGAAGAAGGAACTCCAGCTCCGTACAATGAAGCAAAATGCCCTTCTAATTTAAATGAAGAGGCACAGTATAAACCATTTGTAAAGGTCATGAAGACTACACTCCAGAAGAACTTATCAAAGTATCCATAATCATCTCCAGATTTAAATAATTTATATGATAAAATCCCAGATATGAACATTAGCCAAACTGATATAATAGAAAATCCTCTATAAACAAATCTCGGAGCTTTTGACCATCTAACAATCCATGCTACTATATTGGCTATATATTGCCCTAACACATTTGACAACTCCATCGGAGTATGGATCTTATAAATAAACAGACCAACAACATCAGGAGGAAGATGATAACGTTTCAATATATGAGGAGCGCAAGTCATGGCAATTCTATGTGGAGTGAGCATAATAAAACCGGCAATGAACATGGAAATCCTGCCCTGTACTTTAGGAAATAGTTCTCCGGGCCCAGGTCCAACCATTATTTAATCATTCTATCCATAAACATTTAAAATATCCGTTACTTCACATTATCCCCCTCCCGTTGCATAAAGTAAATCATCGTCACATTAAATCTGCCGGTACATCACCCAGATCGTATCCTTCATCAATTTATAGTCTATTAAACTTACTTTTTATTGGCCATTTCCTTCTTTTTGAACTCGATATCTTCCTCAGTTTGGACAACAACCTTTTTAGGTGCCTTTAAAGGTTTCTTTTTACCACCCTGTAAATGTAAATATTATATACGATTTGATATAAATTATAATCTTAAATTTTAATAAAATTTACCTGTGTTCCTGCGGGCATGATTAAAATTTAAATTTAATATAAAGTGAAACTGTCTAATCACATAAACACACGAAAGTATAAATAAAGTTGTATGAAATTATATTAACTAAAAGTTCAATGCACTTTTGATATTATACCAGAAGCTATTGTTCTTCCACCCTCACGTAACGCAAATCTCAAACCCTCATGTACTGGCATGTAATGCAACAGTTTAATAGTACAATGTACACTATCACCAGGAGCAGCCTATAAATGAAAAATGAATCAATGATGATATAAATAACTTAATTAATAATCATAAAATAGTTGCATGGAACTCTTCCACCTGATGTCCATCCTTTCCATTGCATGGAGCTCTTCTAATTACTTCCCCCTCCGCTTCCCTGAGATCAGCTGCGGGTTTTCCACTTGAGGTCCAGTACTACTCTTCATTACATCTATACTTCCGCCACGATCTCTGGGAGTGGCTCCACTCTTTAGAGATAGGTAATTGGAAGAGCCACCACGGCGAGTGGAAGACTAGATTGTAACCTCAGGTGGAGAGCTCTCTGCAAGAGGAACAGAGGTGTATTGGACCTCGAGTGGAAGGTAATATTAGATGGATGTTACATATGAATGACATACCATGGGTACATTCTCCGGTAGATGTACAGAGCAGCTGATATCACCGGTTCTGATAAATGCTTGTGGACGATAGTTGGAGACGAATGCATTTTTTCTTCCTCCTTCTTCGTGTGTGAGAATGTACAGATCAGCATCGAATGATTCATGACATGTATACTTTCCGGGTTCGGTGATGACATATCCTCTGGTAATTTCATCTTTTTTGACATTTTTTAATAGTACACCGACTTGATCACCAGCTATTCCTTCACTTAATGTCTTCCTAAACATTTCTAATCCAACGCATGTACTTTTCTTCCCTGTCTTCTTACCACCGATTATCTCGATTGTATCACCGGGTTTAATCTTCCCTTGTTCAATTCTACCTGTTGCAACAGTACCCTTCCCTGGTATTGACATTGCTTCATCTACAGCAATCAATAATGGCATATCACATTTCCTTTCTGGTGTATCTAAATAGCTATCACATGCGTTTAATAATTCTTTGATGGATTGTATAGATTGTGGATCATCAGCTATGGCTTTAGTAGCGGATCCTTTAATAATAGGGGTATTATCACCATCATATTTATATTCTGATAGTAATTCTCTAATTTCTAGTTCCACTAATTCCAACAACTCCTCATCTTCAACAAGATCCATTTTATTTAAAAATACTACCAATTTAGGTACACCAATCTGTTTAGCTAATAAAATATGCTCACGAGTTTGTGGCATTGGACCATCTGGAGCTGATACAACCAATATAGCTCCATCCATTTGCGCTGCACCTGATATCATATTCTTAACATAATCAGCATGACCTGGACAATCGACATGCCCATAATGACGTTTATCAGTTTCATACTCAACATGTGTAGCACATATAGTAATACCCCTTTTACGTTCTTCCGGTGCTTTATCTATAGCATCGTACGGTGTATACTCACCTATACCGGCATCACTACATACTTTTGTTAAAGCAGCCGTCAATGTCGTCTTTCCATGATCAACATGACCAATAGTACCGATATTTAAATGCTCTTTATTACGTACAAATACACCAACAGCATAATTCCTAATAGCATTATACGATACATGGTCATAGAATCTCGCGATTCCATACCTACGATAAAATCCCACGCTCAAACGGACAAATAAACCACTACTAGACATTATTCATCACTAATAATAAACATTTAAATAATTAATACATTATTCATCAATAAATTCATTATAGTTCCTACCATAAGGATCAAAGTCCAACATCCTCAACACGACATCCACCAGACCTAAAAGTTAAATTTAAATTAATATAATTAGCACTACATATTAATTATCATTTAATAAATGTTTTTTACATATCCATCACTAACAAAATTATAGCCGTTCCATCTGCAGGTCTCATCCAATACCTTCCACTCGAGGTATAATCACTACCTTTACCTCTCCACGATCTCTGGGAGTGGCTCTACTCTTTAGAGATAGGTAAATAAAAGAGGCTCCACGCCTAGTGGAAGGAGAGTTGGATTGGACCTCAGGTGGAGAGTTCTCTGCAGTAGAATGCAAGTTTGATGGCCATGTATATATACTTACGTGTACTTCTTTTTTCTTTAAGACTCGTTAATTCATCGATGACTTTATTGTATGATAAATTTTCCTGAATGATATCTGGTGTAGTTGGAATTGTGCTTACGCTTGGTAATTTGAGTGTAATTAGGTGATAGTATACGAGTCCTAGACAGAATAGATCATTAAAGTGTAATAAATGTTTGATTTTATCCGCAAAATCATATTTTTCTACTTGATTTAATGCTTTATTTACTGGTGAAGTGTCTGTGGCCATTAATGGTACCTCTTCTTTCAATAGGATTAGCAGCTCTGGTGATGTGAATATTGACGGCTGTAAATATTCATTTTTGATCTTGAAACATCTCTCAATAAATAGGGCTGTAATTTCAGTAGTCATTCTCTACGAGACTTACACTCTGGACAAAAGTCTGTAAGATACAATTTGAAGGTGTCATTTGATATTAATACGTTTGTCATTTTAATATTGTTATGAGTCTTGTCATTCCTCTTTAAATAATCCAACCTGATGGAGATGATATGAATCTGATGGAGTTCATTGCAATAGGGAAAGAATTTCTCATCATTCCCTCCTTGCTGCATTCTATTTCATATCGCTATACTCAACCACTTCTACTTACAATTTGAGATGTTCCTTGATGTTATCCAGTAATAATTGATCATCCAATTGATATAATTCACCAAGATTTGGTAAATTGTAAATGTAATTATAAATTGAGCCATTGATCATCTCAGGGCTGTAGATTTTTTTAAGCCTTATATAATAAACTTGCCATGTATATAATATACACCATATATCAGATTTGTACTGTCTACTCTTCCTTAATATCTTCTTCACACTAACAATCTGAACAGATCCTATCGTATCATCGAAAAAAACATCATTGTCTATCCAATAATCCTCCAAAAGACTCTTGATTACACAGACTATTGAAATATGATGTAAATGGAATATACTTAATCACGATGTTTGTCCACCTGAGGTCGGTCCTGCCGTCAGCTCTTTTAATTACCTATCTCTAAAGAGTAAAGCCACTCCCAGAGATCGTGGCGGAAGTATAGTTATTGGACATCAAGTGGAACCTGGAAGCAATCTACAGGAGCTGGAAGGGGAAGTAAATAGAAGAGCTGTCTGCAAGACGAAGAGAGATTGGACTGGACCTCATGTGTAAAAATAGTGATTGGACCTAGGTGGAGTACTTACTATGTTCATTGTGGACAAACCTTCTTGTTGTAGATTTTCAATTTGATCTTTTAGATCATTGGGGTTATTTTTATCATTTACGACGTTGTTATTCCTTATAATGTATGGATTTAATAATAATTTGGCGTAATAAATGACATTATCCTCTTTTTCATCCTTTGCACAACTGTCTTTCCCTTCTTCATCTTGGTCATCCTAAGACATTAATGAACCATCACTTCATGTAATAAACCTCATCTTCACCGGTAAGTTCTTTCAATTCCAACTCAGCCTTAGAGATAAATATTAAACCTTAAGTGCTTCATCTTACTTTATCAATCTTCTGACGAGTCTTATTAATGAGTATATCCAATTGCGATATTTCACCCTCAATATCATACACCAATAGATCATTGTCTTGTACAATCTCAGAATTCAATTCATCTTGCACATTTTCCATACGTCGTTCTAAATGCGATAAATTCCTACGATATTTCTTCCTAAACGCAGAGATATATTGAAAATCACTATGGGACTAACAAATCTTGATTCAATCCCTTTATAATCTCAGATTTTATACACTTTACACGCCAACAATCACCAATAGGATCGATTCCTAAAGGTAAATTGAAATGAATAAAGAATTTTATAAACTTCAATGAACCTTGAACCAATTCTAGTGGTTGATATTCCTTTGGCCATTCAATTTCCTCATCATCCAAGTTAGCGGATGACTTGAACATCTTGAAGTAGACAACTGATGAAGATACATCAACACATTATACAAATGTATATAAAAGTAGGAAAATAATTTATAAAGTATAAAATTTATTACAAGAATGATGGGATTATTTTAAAAAAAATAAGAGAATAAAGCCGCATCATGAGAAGGTCATCTACACATTTACAATCACTCTGAATCTGAATCATCAAAAGAGACCGAATTAATAGCAGAAGTAATTTGACCTATAAATAAAAATATAATAAAATCAGATATCAATCATGCCTGTTCCTTTCCATGATGAACGTTTCTTCTTAGCCTTCTCAGTCTTGAACATTTTACCCTTTACATGAGTCAAATCATGAGCAGCCTTAGATACGAAATTATCACTCCTTGTCTTTAAAGAATTAACACGTAACTCCTCCTTCTCTATCCGATTTAACCATTCCTCACTCTTGACCCTAGTAAATGGAACACCTGAAGGAGAAAATTTTTGAGAATGAGAAATGATTTATGAAACAAAAGTATTGATATAACTGTTATCAACCTGAGATCAAATCTACCTTGCATTCTCTTGCAGAGAGCTCTCCACCTGAGGTTACAACCCTATCTTCCACTCGCCGTGGAGCCTCTTCCAATCACCTATCTCTAAAGAGTAGAGCCACTCCCGGAGATCGCGGCGGAAGTTAGTGGTTGAACCTCAAGTGGAGAAGCCGGAGGCGATCTACGGGAGCTGGAGGGGGAAGTAAATAGAAGAGCTGTCTGCAAGACGACCTCGGGTGGAAGTGGAAAAGAGAGTATGATTGGATCTAGGTGTAGTGGGCTAAATCTAGGACGCAGATCCCTTTATGTGAACGTACCGGATTGTTGTGTGACGGTATCATCGTTTATTATTGAGCTTTTGGTGGAGCTGTTGGAATTTTTATCATCTTCATTTGAATTTGATGCTTCTAGTTTCTTCTTTTTATGTGCTTTCTTGTAAATTGACTTTATTACTTTATTGAAATCTGCTTCTTTAATCTCAGGCGGTACAAACTCATCCTTGAGCTGTAGGTGTAAATGAATTGATGAAATTGATAAGATTGAAGTTAGAATAATATAGAAAGATAAATTAAACTTACTTTATCACAATTAAGTTCTTTACGTAATTTCTTGGCGGTCTTCTTTAGACCGTGATCCGATAATATTTTAACAACTGCATAGAGAACCGGTGTAGGTTCATAAGATGTAACTCCCATTTTTATTTGACAAATAAAATATACTGCGATTAAATTTAATTAAATTTACAACATTTATGATGTAAGATCGACAATGTTTCATTAGATATAGTGAACCTACAATGTGCATCACTACACTTGATATACAGGAAGAAATTTCTGTGCTTTAGTGATTTATATATAATTTGTAAGGAATGGATAATTCTAATGACAAAAGTTGATCTTGAGAATGATAAAGAGTCTCCTATGACTCTTAGAATCAAATATTTAACCAACGCAGCGTTGGCATTATCACAGAAGTTACCAACTGTATCGCATTATTTCATGTAAGTTGATGGTATATTCTCATAGTTCAATCAATTTCCTATAGGAGAACTGCACTTTGTTTCTTGAAGGACACTAAAACAGGTGAGGAATTGATGTAATTATGGATGTTTCAAGGGTGTGTTGTCTGTTTATCTCATTACTTTACACTATTTTAATGGAAATGTGTGGATTCTAGATGTTGTCCTGATTTTGTTTTTTTTCCAGGAGTCGTCATGGCTGACAGTCTTAAGAAGACTACCGTAGCATATAAATATACTGGAATTGATGGTTATAATACCAGAACTAAAGGTGCTAATTGGCCTGCTAATGCCACAGATGTATCTAATAGTGGTAATGCAGTAGATGATGCTGATCTTGGTACTGGAAATGATATACATTTAAAGATGGCTGATGATACTACACCTCCTACAGTAGAGGTTAAAGATGATACAGGTTCTGATACTGTTCTTAAAGAGCAAGGACTAGTAGAGGTGTTGAAATTGATGCACTAAGTATATAATGGCTCAAAATTCCATCAGATGCATCAAATAAGGCTATTATTAATACAGCTCTCTTCAAATACAAATATACACCTGGAACTGGGGTGACTATTCAATTGTATAGATATAAACTTGACGAACAGGCTGGCGGTGGTACTAAAAAATGGCAACAGGAAGGTGCTGCTATTAGTTCTAGTACTCCTCTTGAAGATACTAATCTACAAGATGGGGATCATATAAAAACTGCGAGTGCAGCTGCCGCAAATGCTCCAAATTTTGTAGCACCTGAATTTACTACTGCTAATGGTTATACTAGACCAGATGATATAATCAGGGCAAACATTATTGTATCATTTGGGATCTTCTCTCTTGTCATCATCTTCAGTTTTATACCTTTACTCAACCATCACATGCCACAAGTTGACTTTGAGTACCTCTACATTACAGTACTGATCATGAATATAAATTAGGGCCTGGAGGAACAGGTCCAGGGAATTATGGAACATTTGTAAATAATGCCGGAACGGATGTGAAGGTGACGGTCTGTAGGGAATTAGAAAAACTACACACCCACATGACATCCAAAGGAAATTACACAACGAATACAGGTGGTGGTGCTTCTATTCCTTATAATACTACTAGTGGTTTCGGACTGAAAGTTACCACCGCTATAGGCAAGGTTGATGACGCCCAGACTTCTACTGTTGTAACAGATGCGGATGGGCTGAAAGCTGCTCTAAGTACCAGTGGTACAATAAAACAGGTTGTTGATGACTGGGCTACCATTACACATATTGGTGGTCAACCTAAAACTGATACTTCTAATAAAAATGCCAGTGACGCAATTGCTGCGATAACAACATATACAAATGATACTAATAATGCACGAAGTACTATAGGTGATCATACAACTGCTGCTAACGCTGCTCCTGTAAAGGCTGGAAATTGGAATACCAAAGGTGGTAATAGATGGTGGTGGCATTTAATTGTTTGGACATTCGGTATTTCATCTATACTAATTATCATCTTCTATGAACTAATAAGAATTGTAAAGCATGATGAATACTCACAAAATGAACAACCCTTAATAATTAAACCCTCCAACTCCTATACCAAACGCACCATATTTCCAATCAAAACCCACCTCACATAATGGGGCAATTTATTAAACAACCCCATAATTAAATTTCATGATTTAATAAATTATTATTATAGAAGTTGCAAAAAGTCAGTATTTATATATTTGTAGTCATTGTGGTACTTTAAAATTGCCATGTATAAATACTAGAGTTAGATGTGAGAAGACGACTAAATCACAGAGGCGTAGATGTAAGTATTAAATTGAATTATATAATGACCTTATTAGTAAGAAGAAGATATAAAGTACAAAAGAGTAAAGAAAAAGGATCGATTGTTAAAATGGATACATTAATATATCATAAGAATGTAATGGTAAGTGATTAAAGAGAATCTTCTACATGAATAACAATTTTGATAGACTTATACATGTAAATTATGTAATCATCGGATTTTAATTCCTGGGGTAATAAAACATATAAAAAAGAAGAATAAAAAATTGATTATATTATCAAAATAGAGGGAAAAATTTTTTAATTTACTTCAACCATTTATGTTTTAATGCCTCTTGAGCTGTTATACGCTTCTCTGGATTTAATGTTAGCATCCTATATTTACAAAAATTCCATACACTAATTAATTAACATACCTAGATAACAAATCTATACAATCTAGATCAACCACCTTGTTATAACGTCTAAATATCTCACTAAATGATGAATCACCATAAACCAATGGCAATTTAAAACTCTGTAAATTTATATATCCAATATAATTATTATTACTTTTCTAATCACCTGAGGTCTAGACCAGTGTTCCACTCGCCGTGGCGGCTCTTCTATTTACCTCCCCTTCCAGCTCCCATAGATCGCTTCCAGGTATTCCACTTGAGGTCTCCACCTGAGGTCCAATAACTACCTTCTCAACTGCCACGATCTCTGGGAGTGGCTCTACTCTTTAGAGATAGGTAATTGGAAGAGCTGTCTGCAGGACGAAGAGAGTTGGATTGGACCTCAGGTGGAACGACTACTATTATGTTCTAGATGAGTCGGACAAACCATGAATGGTAGTGAGTTGATTTCTGGCCAATCATTATGATTGGGTAATCCGATTGTATTGAGTATAGAGATAAGAAGTGGGAATTCTGATTTTTCATTGAATAATGGTTTTCCTATAATAAGTTCTGTGATTATACATCCTAATGACCAGATATCGATTGGATATGAGTAATTATAATTTCCTAATAATAATTCTGGTGCTCTATAATTTAATGTGACAACATCTGGTGTTAGATGACTATTAATAACATTTAGATTATTGATACATGATAGATTAATAGATTTATCTGTTCTACTTAATCCAAAATCGGATATTAATATACGTTTTATAATAGGTGTTTTAATCTGAAGATATTAAATGATGATTAAAAAATTTTATATATAAATATACATACGATATTATAATAATATATAAAATTTGTTGTCTTATTATTAATATAATTGTTATTAGAATTTGTTATAGGATTAGATAATATACAAAGGATATTATCAGGTTTTAAATCTCTATGTATAATCCTTTTAGAATGATAATATGCAATACCATTTATTAATTGTATTGTTATTTGTTTAACTATAATTAATGGTAATCCATTTGGATAATATTTTTCTATATAATTTTTTATATTACCACCATTAATATTAGGGAATGATAAATAAATACGATAATTACCTATATAAATTGTATTTAATTGTATAATATTATCATGTTTTAATATAGATAATGAATATATTTCTCTTAATATAATAGGTGTTATACCTATATTTTCATCTAATAATATACGTTTAAATGCATATTCATTATTATTATAATCATTTTTTACTAAATATACTTTACCATATGAACCTTCACCTAATGTATTTATATATCTCCAACCATAAACATTAACTATATCATAATCATTTTTTAAATAAATTATATTAATATTTTTTATATTAATTAATTTATTAATATTTTTTATATATGATATAGGATAAGGAAGACAATTTTTTAATTCTATAGGCTTAATTGTATTTATAGTCTTACCCATCAACTCGTTAAATTCTATATCTATCTTATCATCATCATTTATATTTATAATATTTGTAGTAATACATTTCTTTTTTTTAGATAATGAACATGATATTTTTATATTATTCTTGTAATTATATAATAACATTTTAAGTTTCCTATCTGTTATTGTCAATAGATTTCCTACATTTATAGATTTACTATCTATAATCCTACGCCCATGAGCGAAATTATTGACTTTTGAACCCCTATCTACCATCAAATTGCCATCTTTAAATGACATCATTGAAGTGGAGGATAATTTATCATCAATCATCTAGTGAAGTATGAAGTAGAGAAGTATGAAGTAGAGAATAATTTATCATCAATCGTCTAGTGAAGTAGTGATTTATAGAAAAGTATAGATGTATAGTGAAGTAGTGATGTAGAAATGTAGAGAATAATCTAGAAAAAATAGAGAGAAATATATTCCATTGTAAGAATAAGATATAGAAATTTCTCTATAGACAAAACACATTTAAATTTAATGGATACACTAAAATGTCATTTAAATTTAATTTAATGGATGCATTAAAATGATTAAAATATCATTTAAACTTTATATTAAAGATGAAAATAGAATCTTCTCAACGATAGTAGACTCATCTCATCGTGCCGATGACTAGTAGATGGAAATATAAATAAAATGTAGTTTCTTCCATAGATTATATAATTTAAATATATAAAATAAATTAATTTAATATGAATTTAATACCATTAGGTGCCGGAAATTTTTATTTTGTGTATCGCATAGATACTAACATGTCTAAGCTATATAACTTAGATGTAAGTAGGTGTAATATAGATGATAGAGTATCATATATATCTAAATTACCTAAGTTTTGTGTATTAAAATTACCTAGAGATACTATTGATTATAATATTTTCAAATCTAAATTATTATATTATAATGAATTCAAAAGATTAACTGAAGATTATTTAGTTGATGTATATAATTTAAATATACCAAACATGATTCCATGCCTAATAGATTATAAAAGAGCACAAGAATTGAGGAATATAATGGAAGATGTTATAATTAAAGATGTAAAGGATAATCGTTTTCTAAAAAAAAGAATTGATTTCAATAAAGATTTAAATATGAATTCATTAATTAATATTAATATAAATGAATTTAAATTGTTAAATGATTTGAATGATGATATAGATCTCCTTAATTTTGAACTATGCTTCATAGTAGAAGATACTTTACACCCATATAATTTAAATAATTATAATGATAATATGATGCACATGTCTATAGAATTGAAATTAAAATGCGGACTTATACAATTTAAAGGCATTCCTAACATATTCCAACTCAAACAATTGAAAAATGCATATGATAAATCACAAATTAATTATACCAATCATAACAATTGTATATGTAATCCACCTGAGGTCCAATACAACTCTTCCTTCCCAGTCGCTTCTCCACCTGAAGTTACAACCACTGTTCCACTCGCCGTGGAGGCCTCTTCCAATTACCTATCTCTAAAGAGTAGAGCCACTCCCAGAGATCGTGGCAGAAGTATAGTTAAGGATGTAACCTCAAGTGGTAGTGGAAAACCCGTAGCTGATCTCAGGGAAGCGAAGGGGGAATTAAATAAAGGAAGCTGTCTGCAAGACAAAGGAGTTAAGGATGTAACCTCGAGTGGAGAAAATGGGGTAATAGAGGGTTATGGGGATAAAAAAACCTCACAATGATAATAATCCCCACAATTCCACTATTGTACCAGATGATTATGAGTACAATACCTCAAGTGGAATACCCGAGAGCGATCTATGGGAGCTTGAGGGGGATGTAAATAGAGGGAGCTGTCTGCAAGACGAACGATGTAGTGATATTGGACCTCAGGTGGAACCCGTAGCTGATCACAGGGAAGCGAAGGGGAAGATAAATAAGAAGGCCACCACGGCGAGTGGGAACGTCAAGACGACTTCAGGTGGAGTTGTAAATGTGATATCTCGTTATAATCCTTGTAGATTATATGGTATGGATTATGTTATTGTATATGATGAGTTGAATAATTTATGTATAAATCCTCAGAATAATATGCGTGTATTTATTGGTATATATGAGGTTGATCCATTAAGATTAATAGATGATGATAGATTAGGATTATTAACTAGGATGATAATAGATAATAAATTATTATTTAAATATATATTAAATTTACAATCATTATCATGTGGTAATGAATATATAGGTTATATATTATATGAATGTATAAATATAATTAATAAAATATTAAAATTTAATATAATAGAGAATATAAATATAAATGATGCATTAATAAAATTTAAATTAAAATATAAATTAATTAATATAAATCCATATAAATTGAAGAAAATTTTTTTATAATTGTAAGTTGCTGCTATGCGAAGAAAAAAAAATTTTTAA
>JAIQCW010000144.1:0-46417 GCA_020283715.1 Cytauxzoon felis
GTCCTCAACATCACCAACTAGATGATGAGTTTTCCTAGGAGGTAATACTACATCCTCCTCATCCGCCTTGTGTTCATGATGAACTGGTGTAACTTCAACAACTGTAGAACCATCCACATCACCAACAAGATGATGTGTTTTTTTAACAGATGTTAAATCCTCCACCTTTTGATCTTCAGATTCTTGAACATCAGGAGTTGACTCTTGTACAGATTCATTTGATTCTTGAACATCAGTTGTTGGTTCTTCAACCAAAGGTTTATCTTCTGGAGTCTCTGATGCTTCTTCAGTTGCATGTTTATCTTCAACAGATTCTTGAACAGATTCATTTGATTCTTGAACATCATCAGATTTAGGTTCAGCAGAGGCTTCTGGTACTTCAGTTGTTGATTCAGATTCTTCAGGTACATCAGGAGTTGACTCTTGTACAGATTCATTTGATTCTTGAACATCAGTTGTTGGTTCTTCAACCAAAGGTTTATCTTCTGGAGTAGCTGATGTTTCTTCAGGTACATCAGGAGTTGACTCTTGTAATTCTTGAGCAGGAGATTCAGTTACATAGACTTGTTTATTTTCATCATTCCCTTCTTCACCTTTCCATTTGTTAAAATCACCGATAACATCTACACCAACATCTTCTCCATCATTCATTAGCGTGCATAGATACTCATAAAATTTGTCTTCAACTGCGGTCCATTTATCAGTCAGCTTATAATAAAAGGATAGTTTTTCTCCTTCCTTCTCTACGGCCTTTAGTACTAACATCAAAGGCTCATTACCATCCTTGAATTTTTTGTACCAAATTACTTCAAAGCTTCTGAATTCATCCTTTTTTCTCTCAAAAACAACATCATCGTCATCATTGAGTTTAAATACTTTATACTCTACTTTCGGAACAAATTGATATAATGTTGTATCTCCATCCTCCTTATGCGTAATTGTTACATGTTCTTTGCTTTCTTTATCTTTAACGTCCACTTCTAACTTATCAACAGCTAGTTGGTCAGCACTGATCTGGTACCAGGTTAATGCGATAAAGAGAACAACTATATTTTTCATAGCTGCATACAGGTGATAAATACCAAGTAGTAATTATTTGAAGGAACAAGATTCCATAGGCATAGCGAAATGCGGCAATTAACCCTTACGCAACTTGGCAGATTAACAATGGGGAAATAAAATCACAACAAAGGTAATGACAATTTTAAGGTGAAATTCGAGTCAATTAATGACAAGAAGATAATAATTAATTAGAATAAGTTTTAGGCACATTAAAGAGAATAATAATATAATCTCCAGACGTTTTTTGACATTAAATCCGTGACGTAATTGTAAATGAGTTAGTGAAGAAATTTACAGCGTAACCGGTCCATCCGGTGGTAATTAGTCTTAATATAATCTTCAAAAGTTTGTATTATGAAGGAAATATGTTTTTATTTCATGAGTACTTGTAATAGCAGTGGTATAAATACTAAATATTATATGACACGTATAACTTTAAGACAACATACTAAATTTCTGTGTAACAGCCATACCACACATTGCAGCATAAGTTGATGTACCAATTAAAAAGCTCATTGGGAGCTAAATGAAATATAACAAATTGAATAGGCTATTTACAATTTCAAAAGTTACCATGTAATTGTCGTCATTAAAATATTTTTCCGATTGTATAATCTTGTCTTGAGCCTTAAATAACAATTGTAAAAGTATAAGTCCTCTTGTGGTGCGCCATCCCTGTGACATTGTCTAAGATATTAGAAATATCACTAGTTAAATCATCAATTTACCCATTGAAATTTACTAAATTTAGTTGACCCTATCGGCGTACGACTTAAAAAATGACGTAAAAACGCATAAAAAAATGATAATTCTATGGTAGTTACTAGTGTTTTTACATGATCTTTATACTTGTTCCATAATTTATATACATTTGGAACACACAGCTGACGTAATTTATCAGAATCTGACGATATAAATGAATTATAATATAATCATAATACAGATGTAGGAACACTAAAGGATAAATGAGCGAGTGGTTGTCCACTCCACCTGAGGTTACATCCACTTCTTTTCCACTAGGCGTGGTGCTTCTCTATTTACTTCCACGTAAACGGTATAGCCACTCCCGGAGATCGTGGTGAAAGTTGGTATTTATTATTACACAGGGGCATAGGGTAACTGGGGATAACTAACACTATAGTCCCCATAATACCCCATAATATTCACTTTCACCACGATCTCCGGGAGTGGCTCTACTCTTTAGAGATAGGTAATTAGAAGAGCTGTCTGCAAGACGACCTCAGGTGGAGAAGCCTCCACCGCAGTGGGAACAGTTGTTGTATAACCTTTGGTAATCGATTACTCGCGCATTACGCTTTTTGTATAATTTTACAATGAGTTTATCATACCTTTAATTTTATCGTTTATATAATCTATGCATTTTGCATGTATAGAAACTACGGGGAACAGTTCGGATGTCACCTGTATATTTATGAGGGGTGCCTGTATAAATCCACATACGGATAGAGTTGAATCACTATCTAGCTCTATGGAGCACAAATATGAAAGTACTGTGTCATTGTTCAGCATGTAATTATCATGTTCAGCTTTAATTAGCTCTTGGACATTATCCTCGTTCTAAAGGTAGTGATTTGATGGGAAACTTAACAAACCTCCAGTAATAGACAAAGAACTTTTGAAATAGACTCTTTGGAAGTCGAAGTTGTATAAGTCTTGGATAATTTCACCAAGTCTTTCATGTATTGCAGTTGAATCTTGCGACGCTGAAGGGGTGATTGATATTCTAAAGAGTATTGAACAAACCTCAGGATTCAGATTACTAAGGAAGTTTTCTATACATTTCATTTTCATATTAAACAAAATTTCGGGTTCATCGAGCTCTTTATTATCATCATACACCTTTTTAGGATACAAAACGCCTCTAAATATCGACATGAAGCCTCCTCCAGATGAAGTGGACAATGAGTCATCATTTCCATCCCTTTCATCACCTTTACGTTCTAATGAAGTAACATTCCCGCCACTTTTATCCGCCATCTTCAAATGATCACTCACACTTTCGTCACAAATGCGTTGGATGGCCTGCTTGCTTGAAGTAATTTTAAGGAGTGCTGTGATGGAATTAGTGAAATATGGGTTTAATCTCACCGGAATAGGTTGTAATTCTCTGCTTTAAACTACTCTTATCCTCATTTAGGTTCTTGTATACATTAGACATACAGTTGCCCTTTATAAAACTTGAGGTCAAGTATGGTGACAGATGCGATATGAAATAACAAGTAAAAAACTAAAGGGCAAATTAAAGATATAAATGAGGTAAAAATAAACCTGAGGTATAGGATCTTCGATGTTGTTATAGTCCTTCGTCAACTTCTTAATGACTTTAATGTACATTATAATGCCTGATGTATAAATGTATGAACATCCTATACCCAAAATTAGAAATCTAGATTTCACTTCATTTGTAAAACGCTTATTTAAGAAACTCTGTAAAAAATTGTACATTTTTTATCATCCTTCTTTTACCCATACCCTCAGTAATTTCCTCTTACTTCCACACATCCTCAGTCGATTTTATATATTCCACTGATGATTTGTAAATTACAGCTTAGATTTTATAACAACTTGATAAATAAGGAATTTGAAGAGATTATACAGAAAAAAATCAATAGAATCCCCTTTCACGTAAATAGAACCGGTATGTTGGATTCCAGTAAGTCTTGTCTATCCCATAGCCTCAGACAATTTGGCGGTTTTTGTAAAGCATAAAAACAACGGAAACTTGGCATATACACACGTACGAAAGGTCAAAGGTAGAAGGACGTTATTAAAGGAGGAGTTGAAGGAGTTAGTAGGTAAAGCACATATTGAAGATACAAAAGATTCATTTATCATACACGGAAACTATAAAAACATCATTAAAATGGTGAGTTATATTGATATAATTATCATAAAATCATACACAGTATCTAAAATCTATCGGATTTTAATCGTCTAATAATGAAGTTTATACTAGAAGTTAGTTCAATTAAGAATTGAGGGGTTTTATTTCACCATACTTATTAACTGACTTTGACTCATCATTTTACTTTAGGGTTTGAAGAACATTTCCACAAATTTGGTGATATTTGTGATATCTTATGGCATCCTTTTTCTATGTTGGTATATTTATGGCCGCGAAATCTCAGAATTTTATCAACAACATGTAACAAAAGATTTTACTGATAATGTTAGATGAATTATATAATGATGATTCATGTCTAATTCATATTTATCTAATGGGTTTCTAGATGTTATTCACATAAGTTTTTTGCTGTATTGTGAACTAGATGCACACTCCTACAAATATATATAAGCTGAAGTTATCTATGGTTAGTAGTATATATATTTGAAACTGTATATATGACTAAAGTCACCGCTTGCCGTGATATACTAATGATACCCAAGGAAAAAAGGTAAAGTGATTGACCCAGACACTAGATAATCTACATCTAAGATAAATGAAGGGCTAAATTGAAATTGTATCATCTTCTGATATATATTTCCAGACTATTGAAGATCAGGATTCTAGTGCCGGAAATCTCAATGTCTCGTTGGGCATGGTAACCACAATAAATATTACAAATAGAAAATGTAAATTAATCCTTAGAAAGATGTTGAAAAATAATAAGTTATTAGTTTTTAATAATAGTATTTATAATAAAATCGGAAATTATGCGTTTTCTACAAATTTGGTAAAGAATGACCCATCTAAATTATATGCGCCAACAATAATCAGGGAAGTTGAAGCACCTGTTGGTGGTGGCCCATTATACTGGAGTTTACGTAGATATATTTTTAATTTTAAAAGGGGTGTATTACTATCAACTCGTACACGACGTTGGAATTGGGATATCGTTCGAGCTGCATTTGCAGGATGTCCAAAGGTTTCATATGATCCAAAGATTAATCAATGGATAACTCTTATGGATAATGAAGAATGGGGAGGTATTGGTGGAAGATTTTGGATCCAATTTTCTAACGCCGTTCTATTCAACTTTTTATTAGCGTTCCTACTATACTTCTCATGCTACAGATTAGTTGTCAATAATAAACATAACGTCTTTGCTAGATGGGCTAAAACTGAAGAAGACGAAGATTAAATTATCGGAAATTATAACAATAGTTGAGATGAAAAGATTATAATTATGGAGATACATGAACATAATTATAAAATGTATCGATTAATTTGATAACACTTGTAAAATTTTAATTTAATATCAACTATATATCTCATTTAATATCATGTAAACTTTCATCAAGGTCGTCTGCAGACAGCTCCTCCACCGAGGTCCAATCCAACTCTTTTGGTCCTGCAGACAGCACTTCTAATTACTTCCCCGTAAACGGTAAAGCCACTCCCGGAGATCGTGGAGAAGGTAGTGATGGATCATCCATCATGGGAATGATGGAAGATAGTGCTAAGGATCTGTTGGATGTAACCTCAAGTGGAATACCCGTAGCTGATCTCAGGGAAGCGGAGGGGGAGGTAAATAGAAGGCCACCACGGCGAGTGGAACGACCTCATGTGGAGAGCTGACGGCAGGACGACATCAGATGGAGAGCTCTTTGCAAGAGAAAGAGAGTTGGATTGGAACTCGAGTGGATAGTAACCTTTGATAGGCAACGTCACTGTTTCTTTGTGTGTAATGAATGAAATTGTATAGGGTATATTACAGGTGTTAGAGATTGAAATTATGGTATGTTAGAAGCTTTTTTTAACCATTATAGTGTAAAAATCATCAAATGATAATTGTCCATCTCCATTAGAATCGGCTCTGTTAATCATATCTCTTAATTCATCATCTGTTAGACTTTCACCTAATTCCATGGCGACACGTTTTAGGTTTCTAAATGTTATAGCACCTGTATTATCATCATCGAATAGGTTGAAAATACGTCTAATGCCTTCTTTAGTTTCACGATTACCCTAGAATATTTTTTTATTAATTAATGAAATATACTTACAATTTTAAGTGTAATAGAGTCGAGAAAATCATTAAAATTAATAGCCGATGTACCTAATTTTTCCATATCAGTTATAATTTGATATACAAGTGGATTCTTTTTATCAATGCCTAGACTTTGCATAGCACATTTGATTTCCTTTGGATCGACGGTACCTAAATTGACAAAAAAAATTTTTTTTTGAAAAAATGTGTAGATGGATATATAAAAATTACAGTAAAATATTTATGAATTATGAATAATTATACTTACCATTGCCTTCAGTATCGAATAAATTGAATGCTTCTTGGATCTCATATATTTCATCATCAGTAAGACCATTATATTTATTAAGATTCATTATTAATAACTAATATACAAATCAATTATTTAATTTAATAAAACTTAATTAAAATTAAAATTATTATGTCAAATTATAAAATGTGTCATTTCCCCATTGTCTATTTACACATTTGAGTCATTATTACGTAACCTGCTAACTCTATTCAATATTTCATCATAATCTCTCTAATTAAATAAAATTAAATCTCAAAAAATAATCATTCAAACATACATTTCCAGTATGAACTACATTTTTTACATCAGAGGAAGGCTTATTTACACCCTCTAAATTACTCTTGTACATATTAGTCACCATTGCAACTCGCTCCTTCAACTCCTCCTCATCTGGTATAGGAGGAAATAAATGAACCAACAACTATAAATATTAATAAATCTAATACCTCAAATGAGCTTTAAATCGTGATGTTGTACAATCCAACTCTATTCTACCCGAAGTCCAATCCTGCTCCTTGTGTTCCACTCGCCGTGGAGGCTCTCCACCTGAGGTCATCCTGCCGTCAGCTCTTCTATTTACCTACCCGTACACGGTATAGCCACTCCCGGAGATCGTGGCGAAGGTATTCCACTGAGGTTACATGTACTAGACCCGATGTCTGTTCTTCCATTGAACATTACGTTATTCGGGTAGATTTCCTGTTCTTAGGGGTTGATTATCTACGTTCTTCCGGGTAGACATTTCCTGTTCTTCCGGGTTGACATCGCCACGATCTCCGGGAGTGGCTTTACCGTTTACGGATAGATAATTAGAAGAGGCCTCCACGGCGAGTGGAATGAAGAGGTGGACTGGACCTCAAGTGAAGAGACCTCCACGGCGAGTGGAACACAAGGAGCAGGATTGGACCTCGGGTGGAATTGCGAGTATAAGAGTATTACGTACTTGTTTATCGACTAGGTTATTATTATTGATGATATCTTGATGATATTTTTTCCCGTAGATATCGATGATGATTTTATTGATTGGTATTGATTCTTCTAGATCTTATAATGTTTTATGATTTGAATGATGATATAAAATATACTTAATTTATTGATACAGTATATAAAAGTGTGTAGATATGTAATGATTTGATCGATGGTATCGATATTTAATAGATGCTGAATGATAATATATAGATTGTTATTATTATAAATATAATAATTATACCTTTCTAGTGGTTAAGATATTTATATTTTTCATTAATATTTTTAAAACTTCTATATTATGCTCTTGATATATACTTTGTTCTGCTTTTATATTAGGATCATTACCATTCCTATTATATTTTATTATATAATTAATAATAATACTTACTTGATATCTTGTTCTATATTATGGTACATTATTATTAGTTCATTTCTATTCTTCTTCTCTAATAATCCAACTAATAAGAAGATAATGATTAATATATCAGATAATCTATTTAGTTATAGAAATACCTCTACATGATGTTAAATTCATATACTTTATAAATTCATCTCTATGCTTGGACCAATCTTTGGAACCTATAGTTATAATAAAGAGAAGTTTATATATAAAAGAGAAATTTTACCTTGTGAGCCCATTTTAATTGAAGATAGATGATAATAGCCTATACATTTTATAACGAAGCTAGGTCTGGAAATATCCTAGACGTATAGTAAAAAAAGTTAGTGATGGAAATATCCTACACATTTATATAGGGGAAATGAGGGTTGAATATTTTCATGTGTTGAAAATTTAACAGAAAAAAATTTTCAATATATATTAATGGGTACTTTATAAAATTTCAACAATGAAGGAATGGTTCAAGAGTAAAGTGAGTGAGATTGGTGAAAAGGCGGTGGATTCTATGGTTAATATAATAATGTCAAAGAATGATACATCATCAATTACACAATTTCATAATGTAAGTATAATGATTTTATAATTTATTATATATAAATTTATAGACACCATTATTAACAGCTATTAAGAAGAGTATAAATTCAAAGGTACAGATAAAACAACCAAATGTAATATATAATACATCTTCATTAAAAGATGAAAAATTATGTAAAATGAAATTATTAATATCTGAAGGGATATTTTTATTATTACCAAATGGTACATTACCAACAACTACAGATAATGTACGTAGAAAATTTTATAATTTCAATAGAAATTTAAATAATATTGATGATATAAATACACCAATCACTAATGAAACTACACCAACTTCTATAATTAGTAATTTTGAAATACCATTTAATCATCTAGATGATAGAAAAGGCCGTTTAGAATTTCAACCATTCGGTCATATTAAAGCTCATAAATGTAAATATACATTAACTATAGAATGTAATAATAATATACAAAAATCTGAACCATATGATATGGATGATGATCCAATGAATAGAGTAGTATGGAATTATCTATATGAAAATGAACTATCCGATTTCAATGATGATATCATCATAACTGTATCTTCAAATCTAGATGTCACTAAATACCTAAATGATCCATTCGATACTACACCAAAAACATTCAATAGAACAATACAATCCAGAAAAAATCTAATCAATACACATAATAGAAAAAATGACAACTATTATACACAAACCGTTGGTAGAGCCATCATTTCACTACCACTCATACTAGATTCATTCCATAACAACTATACACCTGATGTCCAATCCAACTCTCCTTCCATTAGGCATGAAGCCTCTCCACTTGAGGTTACCACCACCGTTGGTCCTGCAGACAGCTCTTCTAATTACCTATCTCTAAAGAGTAATGCCACTCCCGGAGATCGTGGCAGTGAAAAAGGCGGTGAGGATGTAACCTCGAGTGGATGTGTTCAACCCGGAGGAACAGAGAATTCTACCCGGAAGAACGAAAATGTTCAACCCCTAAGAACAAAAGATGTTAACCCGGAAGAACAGACTTCCACCGAGGTCCAATCCGACTCTCCTTCTCCTGCAGACAGCTCTTCCAATTACCTCCCCGTAAACGGTAAAGCCACTCCCGGAGATCGTGGCGGAGAGATGTCAGTGATTGGGCCTCAAGTGGAACCCGCAGCTGATCTCAGGGAAGCGGAGGGGGAAATAAATAGAGATGCCTCCACGGCAAGTGGAAGACAAGGTGTATTGGACAAGACCTTAAGTGGAGAAGCTGACGGCAAGACGATATTAGGTGGAATGTCTAATGTAAAGGATGGATTGATATTGGATGGTAAAATATGTAATGATAATATAATTAGTGTAGAAAGGAGAGAATTTAGTACTATTGTATCATTTTGGTTGGAATTATTACCATTGAATGAGCATAAGATGGATAGATCAAAATATATAAGACCATTTAATGGTTATCCATTATATGGTATGAAGAATCCAAAATATTCATTAGGATATATATTAATAACATTAGAAATTTATTGGTATAATATGCCATTATATTTAAATATATTAAATAATATGAATAAATCATATCAAGAATGGATAGTACAACCAAAATTTGAATTAATACATTTTATGTCAATAATTGATCGTTATATATATTTATATAATAATAAACCATTATGGATAAATAATTTATTAATACCAAAAGTATTTAATCCAAATGAATTTTTATTTATTTTTATATTTTGGTTATTATTATTTAATCTAATTGTAAATACTGATCTTAATGCATTACCACTTGCAATTTTTTTTATTATTATATTTATATCATTCTATTATAAAATTAATAATCATTATAATTATAATCGATTCAAATATCATAATATACAATTATTCAATAATTATAATCAATGGAATCATCCATTCAATCTTAATCATATACAAAATAACACCAATATATCAAATAATACAGATAAATCTCCATCAAAAATCAACTCCATCGAAAAATATAATAACACAACTCCACTTGAGGTCCAATCCAACTCTATTCCACCTGAGGCTACAACCAACTCTCCTTGTCCTGCAGACAGCTCTTCCAATTCACTCCCCGTAAACGGTAATGCCACTCCCAGAGATCGTGGCGAAGGTGATGAGGAAAAACAGGAAATGTCTACCCCTAAGAACGAAAATATTCAACCCGGAGGAACAGAGAATTCTACCCGGAAGAACGAAAATGTTCAACCCATAAGAACAGGAAATCTACCCGGAGGAACAAAAGATGTCAACCCAGAAGAACAGACTTCAACTATATTAGATCTAACCTCAAGTGGAAAACCCGCAGCTGATCTCAGGGAAGCGGAGGGGGAAGTAAATAAAGAAGCTGTCTGCAAGACGACATCAGGCACCACGGCGAGTGGAATGGAGAGTATGACTGTAATCTCGTGTGAAAAACAGGATGAATGTGGAGTGGATAAGTTAAGTTCCTTGAGTATAAGTGTTGAGACTCCTAGATTTCATGATTGTACTCCTGAGAGTAATTTAAATGAAATGGATGTACAATTAGATAATGAGGTTACTACTCCTATTGGTAAGATAGATGATTGTAATATAGGTATACAAAATTCTAATAGACATAATATTATTGTTAGTAATCCTTCTTATAGATCAGTATTTAGTGGTGAAGTATCAGATATTGAATTAGATATTATAGATGATATGAATATAGAATATGATAATTCATATTTGAATAAACCAATTGTTAAATTAAATGAAGGATTACAATTAAATGAAGAAACATCTATAATAAAATCTATATATGGTGAACATTATATGAATATAATACGTGGAATAGATGAACAATGTGCTATATTTTCTGATGATAAAATAGAAATAGATTTAGGTGATATATTAGATATAGTATTAAAAATTATAAATTATATACAATTTATATTAGGACATATAATAATATTTATAGAAAAAATAAAATATTCATTAATTTGGGAATCAAATATTAATACAATTTTTACTTTAATTATATTAAGTACATTATTAATACCAATTTATATAACATTTTATATTATATCTATTATATCATTTAAAATTTATAGATATATCTTGTTCTTACTTTTATTATTATTATGTCTATTCCCAAATTATTTTAATAATAATTTTATAAATAATAATTATAAATCTAATATTTTCTATAAATTTATTATTAATATTATCAATTGGTATCTTAATTGGTATTATAAATTACCAGATCAAAGAGAAATCGATCATAGAGATATCTGCTCATTACAATCTATTAATAGATTAACCAAATTATTACCAAATAATCATTATATCAATTGGGATCATTATCAAAATATACTCAAACAAGATTTTATCAATCTCCATAATCAATATGATATCTATAAATTCACACAATCAATCTCAAATATCGAAAGAACTATCATCAAAGATTACTACCTCTCCAAATTGTAATCTAATTAAATAATATATTCACACAAAACTAATGTAATTATATCAATTCAAACACACTAATGAATGTAAATAGATCTCCATCTGAAGTGCTTTACTTGTCCTGCCGTCAGCTTCTCCACCTGAGGTCTTTCCACTCGCCGTTGAGCTCTTCTATTTACCTCCCCCTCCGCTTACCTGAGATCAGCTACGGGTTCCACTTGAGGTTAGATCTACTATAGTTGAAGTCTGTTCATCCGGGTAGAATTCATGTTCTTAGGGGTAGACACACCTGGAAGCGATCTATGGGAGCTGGAAGGGGAGATAAATAGAGAAGCTGTCTGCAAGACGAACAGAGTTGTATTGGACCTCAGGTGGAACGGCTGAGTTCTGGTGATCGTTTTTATGTGATTATTAATGGTGTATATTGATCCCTACACATTGGGTGTTTTATAATGATAAATAATTTCAATGTTGATATTTGATGGTATAAAATTAATTCATTTCAATCGCATAATATATGGTTTCATGGAATTATTACGTCCTCGTAAATTATCAATGAGACAAGATCGTAGAAGGTTAATTTATAATATATAAATATTTCAATTACATTAGAACTAAACGTGAATATCGTTCCAAGAGACATAAATATGGTTATCATTATAAATGGTTAGGTGAATAAATTTAAAACGTCCATTTACGCTTTCGCACATTCTGTAAACGCCTAATTATCATACCATTTGTACTATTACGCCAATAATAACGCGGTAATTCATCTTCTCCATTCAATCTGTTATATATCTCATCTATACGCCTAGATACCTCCGGATAATACAATCCCAAACGATCAACACTCAATTTTAAACGCTATATACATATATATGAAGTATACACACTACACTCGAGGTCCCATCCAACTCTCTTCCACTCGAGGTCTTTCCACTAGGCGTGGAGCCTCTCCTATTTACTTCCCCTCCGCTTCCCTGAGATCAGCTACGGGTATTCCACTTGAGGTTACATCATTACCTTCAACATTGCCACGATCTCTGGGAGTGGCTATACTCTTTAGAGATAGGTAATTAAAAGAGCTGACGGCAGGACCGACCTCGAGTGGAACAGAGGTTGTAACCTCAGGTGGAATGTAGATTTGTATAGACATACTTGTAATTCGATGGTTGAGTTGATTTCCTTAAGATTTATATATTCTAATAATTGGTTATTGAATTTAGTATTAGTATAATTGAGTTTACTGAAGTATGAGAGTAATTTGATTGAAGATTTTGTATTGAGATTTTTTGTATTGAAGATATGGTTGATAATTTTATTGAATAATTTATCATTAATAAGATGTATTTTAGAATATGATTGTATAATTGTAATAGCATCATGTATTAGAAATTCATTTAATACTTCTTCTTTTTGTATAATTGTACTTATAATATTATAGAATTTTAATTCTTTACATTTAAATCTACTAAATCCTAATAATAAATTTGTTATTATATGTGGATCTAAAATAGAATCTTCATCTATAAATGTATATACTGATCTTAATAATAATGATATTATACCCCTATTATTATAATTCAATTTTGATAATGATATTATTATATAAGATATATCCAACAATTCAAATTCTCTAATCCTTCTCCTCATATCTATCATCATCCTATCCAATAATATACATGATATATCCTCACCATATACCTTACCAAATATCCTCAAACATAATACCAACATCGTAGAAGATAATACACTTGAGGATACAATCCGACTCTCCATTCCACTAGGCGTGGTGCCTTCTCTATTTAGTTCCCCCTCAAGCTCCCGTAGATCACTTTCGGGTTTTCCACTTGAGGTCTGTTCTTCCGGGTTAACATCATTAGTTACTCCGGGTAGAATTCCTGTTCTTAGGGGTTGAACATGTTCGTTCTTAGGGGTAGACATTTCCTGTTCTTCCGGGTTAAGGCCACGATCTCCGGGAGTGGCTTTACCCTTCAGGGATAGGTAATTGGAAGAGCTGTCTGCAAGACCAACCTTCGGTGGAGAGCCTCCACGGCGAGTGGGAGTGGAAGTGGAAAGTGGGTTTTCTTTGCATGTATATTTAATATTTGATTGATTTTTATATTTCAATTGATAAATTTCATGTAATTTTTTTATAAGTGTATTAAATAAGATATTATTTTTATGATATTTGATGGTATGTTTTAATATTTCTACAACGTCTTCAAGTGTAAATTTATTATTAAAATTGGAAATGACATTATCAATTAAATCATTATGTAATTGTAATTGCAATAAATAAATACATAAATCAATAGAATGATTTTTTGTTAATAAATTAATATTATCCTTTATATAACCACAAAAATAATCCAAATATACTACATCTAATAACATCAAACCATCCAATACAAATTTACAATAACCACATAAATAATTCATACATATCACCATACTCTTATAATCATCCATTACCAACTCCAACGATGAACCACCATAGTATAAATTTCCAATAGTAGGTCCAGATGATGTCACATCATTTCCACTAGACGTTACACTTGAGGTTACGACATTGTATTCCTCTTGCAGAGAGCCTTCCTTATTTACCTTCCCCTCCGCTTCCCTGAGATCAGCTATGGGTGTTCCACTTGAGGTCTCCACTTGAGGTCTATTAATTGTATTACGTTCTTCCTGGTTGACATCTTTTGTTCCTCCGGGTTGAATATTTTCGTTCTTAGGAGTAGACATTTCATGTTCTTCCGGGTTAACGCCACGATCTCCGGGAGTGGCATTACTCTTTAGAGATAGGTAATTGGAAGAGCTGTCTGCAGGACCAACGGTGGAAGCGAGTGGAACATTTGTGGTAACCTCAGGTGGAGAGTTGTTTGGATCAGTAGATGGATGATTTTGATTGGGGATATTCAATTGTTGTAGTATTTCGTGTGCAATATCGATTCCTTTGCGGCATTCTGCTAATGTACGGAAGAGTATATCTTTACCGTACGTATTGAGATTGATTTTGACAAGTAAATCATCGACATTACAATTGAAGGAGTTCAATGTTAATAATAAAATAGACATTTCTTTACAGTCCTTAATTTCCAATTCCAATGCTTTCAGTTCCAAATTCTTCTTATCAATGCTATTCAAATTACCAACACCATATAAACGTCCAATCAATTCATCAATAGATGTACATCCAGCAATATCCAACGAAGAAAGGTTGTAAGTCGAACGAACGGAATGAAATAGACGTCTTCCAGTACATCTTGTCTTAGTCTTGCAGAGAGCTCTACACCTAAGGTCCATCCTGCCGTCAGCTCTTCCATTTACTTCCCCCTCCCCCTCCCTGAGATCAGCTACGGGTTCTCCACTTGAGGTCCAATCTACTACACCTATACTTTTGCCACGATCTCTGGGAGTGGCTATACTCTTTAGAGATAGGTAATTGGAAGAGCTCTCTGCAAGAGAATGCGAGGTTGTAACCTCAGGTGGAGAGCCACCATGGCGAGTGGCAACGGCAGGAGCAATAGTTAAGGTCTGTTCTTCCGGGTAGAATAGTTTATTATATATAATGGAAACATGTTTGTATAATAAATTCCTATTAGTAGATGATATAGGTAGACAATCATATAACTTGTTGATAAATAATATATTCTTCATCATAATTAATACATCTTACTAAGTTTTTATGACAATCTCGTCTGGTATTTTACCGTCTTTGAAAAGACTTTTACCAGATTTATCAATGAGATAGTATGAGATCGACTTGGAACCCAGATATTTCGGTAAAACATCATTAGACCTTAATCCAATGGTAAGTTCATTATGTAAAACAGAGTTTTTTTTGATCAAAATTTTGTAGACTTGTCTTAAATAATGATGTTACAAGGCCTATATGGTAATGATGAAGAATGTGTAGAATATAAATTACCATTAATGTAATATTCTCCAGCGTTGGCGTTATTTTGTTTAAAAAGTATCCTATATATTTTATCATCGATACTGCATTTAGTAGTTTTATCAAATGAACTTTCATAATGGTCTAATTCTAATTTCAATAGAATCTCACGTACAAACTTGGGGTTCTTACCAGGCAGATCATCGAATGATGATACCACGCCTATTAAGCATAATATACTAATGACTAATAATCTATACATTGTTTATAATATATACAGATTCGTCTATCAGTTTTAATCCCCCATCCAATAACTCTATATTCGTGTTGCGTATTTAGATCTAGGAAAATATACACATTTACAAATAATTTAATAAGATTAAAACAATCATAAGATTTAATAATATTATTTCAAGATCTCGCGTAAATTTTGATATTTTCGACCAAATATCGCGGGAATCTATACCCTAGTCAGTACCCCTCTATAATAGGAAAGGGATATATAAACACTAAACAGATGACAAATTAATTTTAAACATTCATTAATTGAATAAAAATTACCCAATAATCTTCTAAGTTACACATAATTCAAGAGTATTGATAATTAGGTGCAGCTATATATGCCCTATGTTTACTTGATGGCCTCGGCTCTATATAATTGTAACCAAATTTCATCTTATGTTCATCCCATTTACACTGAAACCATTCATTATACCATTTGACACATTTAGTTGAAGCTAATTCAGGTTCCTGTAGTAATTTCATGAATAAAGAGCCATATGAGGCTTCAATAGATACCTCGTGGAAGTTGTATTTATTAAGACATCTAAATTCCTCAATTAATAAAGAATTACAAGCAGAATTAGGATTATCCGATTTTACCAATTTCTCAAATTTATCATTCAGTTCCAATTCAGTCAACTCGTCATTTTCATGTTCATGAGGGTACCTATAAAATCCAGCGTTACGCGCTAATGATCTCAACCATGAATCATTAGGTTTATAATTACTGTAACCCGGAACCTCATGAACAGTACCAGTCATTATTATATAAACTGACATAAACAAGTGTTATAGGGCATGGTGTAATAGACATACAACTTCCAAACTAAAAAACAAATGAATTATTGTATACCAATACATCTACAATCATCATCCCACCTGAGGTCGTCCTGCAGACAGCTCTCCACTCGAGGTTACAACCTTATCTTCCACTAGGCGTGGAGCCTCTTCTAGTTACTTCCCCGTAAACGGTAATGCCACTCCCGGAGATCGTGGCGACAAACCCGTAGCTGATCTCAGGGAAGCGAAGGGGGAAGTAATTAGAAGAGCTGACGGCAGGACTGCCCTCAGGTGGAGATCTATATGTATGACGACCTAGGATGTGTAAGGCCTTCAGTGGATACCTATGTAGTGATCTCTTTCGGATATATTATAAATGTATAGTTGTTATGACTTAATAATAATATAAAATATTAATGTTATGTCACTTAAATTTTAGATAATTCAGACACTATTCTGTAGAATCTAATGCCTCTCTCCCATGGGATGAACGGATTTTTCAATAAAAAAAATTTTTTTACAAAAATTGAATATAAGTTGAATAATAATTTAATAAATCATATCACAATTATAATTAATCTTAATATTCTATAATTTACTGGAAATTCGATCATTGATATCATCCATGCTAGTATAGACTGACCCCATTACTATAATTAATGTAGATAATTCATTTTTAATTAATTTATTATTATTATAATATAAATTTACCTATAATGGCACCTAAATCTACGAAGGGGTCTTACCAAGTACAAGCTCCAGATTGTTTAATATGGGAATTGGTACGTAATAATCATGCCTTCTTGAAGAAATCTGGTTCTAAGACATTTTCATTGGAAAATTATAATCTTTTAGGCAAACATACACCAAAATTAACTGGTAAATTTATTATTTTTTGAATTCTTAATTATTCTTATAGGATTTTCTAATAAATGTGTTATGGATGTACGCCTTAGTTCAGGTGGCTCTGTAATTACACATGAAACTTTGAATCCAAAAAACACTAGGTATGTTTCATACATTATTTCATCAATCATTCATAATCAGACGTGTATATAATAAAACTCAAGTCAAGAAATACTCAAAGTGCCTAAAGAACCTATCAGAACTACGTACAACCGTTAGAAAACTTAGACCAGACCTAGCCAAACATGCCATTATCAAATTCGCTAAACTAACTAGAGCAAAAACAGATGAAAAAGTAGAATAAATTTACTACCATATATATTATATCATTACATATTCTGTAAACTCTACTCCACTCGAGGTCCAATCCGCCTCTCTTCGTCCTGCCGTCAGCTCTTTTATTTAGTTGTCCCTCCGCTTCCCTGAGATCAGCTGCGGGTTCCACTTGAGGTCCAATCATTACCTTCACCTCTTTGCCACGATCTCCGGGAGTGGCTATACTCTTTAGAGATAGGTAATTGGAAGAGCTGACGGCAGGACTGACCTCAGGTGGAGGCGAGTGGAGAAGATAGTTTGATTGGACCTCGAGTGGAGTGCTATATGTATGAGTGTATAGATATATAAAAGACTATAATCAATCTACTACGATATTTACAAGGTGTTGTAGATGTTGTTTGGTATCATTGAGTTCGATGGTGTGGATATTATTGATATTATCGAGTAGATTGATGATAGTTTTGGTCCAAAATGCGTAGCATGTAGCTTCAGCTGATCTGAATTTATATGCGGAGATTTGAAAGAGTGTAGCGATTTCATGTAATCTTTGTGATGATTTTTCTATACAATTAAGGAATCGTTTTATATTTTCTCTGAAAACTTTATACCATAGTGCTAAATCTGTATCAAAATACATACGAAAGACTTTAAAACAAAATCTTCTACACCATATTAAATGTACTTCATGATTTATACCATAAAATTCTACAAAGAAATGAAATATTAATACTGCTGCTACTCTACTTGGTGGTATAAATCTATTCCAATTCCTAGCCACATAAAAATCATCCCATTTACTTAAACAATGATATACCCATGCAAATCCACCATTATCTATTAAAAATCTATATGCTGTATTCAACATTAAATAATCATCAAATATACTCTCATCTACTATATCATATCCATCTTCCATCTCCGATGTTGGTATTGTTGGGCTGTGGGGGTAAAAAACACCATAATTCCCCACTGATGATCCATCTGTTTTTCCAGTTGTGGTCATATTTTTCCACCTGGGATCGTCTTGATGTTGCCATTCGCTTCCACTCGAGGTCGTCTTGCAGACAGCTCTTCTATTTAGTTGTCCCTCCGCTTCACGTAGATCAGCTACGGGTTCCACCTGAGGTTTAATTTCACTACTTCCTTCCAGGTTGGTATATTTCGTTCCTCCGGGTTGATGTCTATTGATTAGAGATTTATAATTCTTAGATGTTCTTGGTAATGTATATTGTGTACCATCAGCTAAATTTATTTTATTCGTATCTGTAATTAATAAACCACCTTGTTTATTATCCCTTTTTATATCATTTCCACCCGAGGTTGTCCTGCGGTCAGCTCTCCACCTGAGGTCATCTTGCCGTTGCCATTCGCTTCTACCTGATTTCGTCCTGCCGTCAGCTTCCACCTGAGGTCCTTTCTTTCCATTGCATGGAGCTCTTCTATTTAGTTGTCCCTCCGCTTCCCTGAGATCAGCTTCGGGCATTCCACTTGAGGTTACATCAAACACATCCTCACTTCCGCCACGATCTCCGGGAGTGGCTTTACCGTTTACGGGGAAATAATTAGAAGAGGCTCCATGCAATGGTAACTGTCCTACACTACCAGATTTATCTCCATGATGACCTGCATTATTTTGAAAAGGTGTTACCATTTTCGATGGATTACCATTACCATATCCAATGTTACGTGATATAAGACTACTATCATCAGTTGGTTCATCATGGAGATCATTACCCCGGATATTTGCAAGATAAAATAAACCATACTCCATAGCAACATATGTGTTTGTAAAACCTTTAGGCATAGATTGAAGGATATCCAATTGTGTAAAGATTATTTCATCAGCAATGAATGCATCCTTTGCCATGCTGATCGCATGAAGTAAATATGAATCCCTTGAGGCATCAATCCAATGCTCCCTCAATGCAGCAGCTAAAAGATAAGATGCTGTACCAATCCTCAAGAATACATTATAATTCAACTCATCTACATTCAATGATTTACTCTCTAAACATTTATTGATATAAGAATCAAAATATAAAATCGCTAAATTATGAGTGCATTTATCAATATCAAATTTCTTACTCAATTGCTTTAAGAATTCCAATACCTTTCCACGCTCTTTCTTAATCACCTCTTCACGATGTAATAAATGCTCCTCAGAAATATAATACAAACGACTCGTAACATTTTCATAATATTCTCTAGGCTCCGACATTACATCACTCAATCTCTCATTAAATACTATCATACCATTAATTATTTTCAATATCTTATACTCGTCAGATGTTGGATATGAATCGTCAAATACACTTCTACATGTCTCATCACCATCTGAACTTCCACCATCAAATCTAGATTCACCATGCTGTATCTCTACCATTATAGGTATATTATACAAATGAACTTTAGTCTCTCTACGACTCATCTTCAATGCCCAAATCCTCATTATATTACCCAATTCTATATTCGTATCCAATAATAACCTGTTACATAACATCGATACCTCCGTATTAAATAAATCCGACCATATACCAGGAATCGTATTCATTATACGCATCTCATATGGTTTTGGCAAGTGAGTAGACAATGTTATCGATCTACGCTTATATTCCACCAAATCTATACTCAACTTCTTACATACCTCAGATAATAATATCCTGCCATATGATCTAATCACAGTATCATAAATCCTACATAATTTCATCACCGCATCAGATATCAATGCATCTCTATCCACCGTTGAGGATTTCATGTCACAAATTGACACATCATCATCCAAATCCGATGTGTACACTAACCTCATCATCCACACATCACACTAACTCCATATATATTGAATTACTAATACAAAAAAAAATTATAATAATTATTAAATACTAGATGGATACAAGAAGACACGTACCCTACGACCCATCGATGATGGAGGGAGGTTCCTTCTAAATGATGCACGGACTACACCAACATTACCATGAGGTCTGCGTATCTTACCCCAAATCACCTATCATATTTATATATTATCCACTAATAAATCAAACATACCCTTATCTTCTTACCATTTTTCAATGTCCTAGCCTTATATACATACGCAACCTTCTTACCAAGATAAAATGCAGTGTCCTCACGAGTCTTCACACCCTCCAACTTCAATAAACTCGTCTTCTGATATTGGTTCACCAATGATCTATAAAATTATGCATCAACATATACAAATCCATACCTCTTGTAACCCAATACCACCGCCTTGGTATACAAGCGAACCTCCTCCTTCTTCTTGTTCACCTTCTTACCAGATTCCACCATTTTGTATTTTTTAAAAATAAATCTACTATAATAATATTAAAAATAGTATACAAAAAAAGAGTAGTGGTAATTTCCATACAAATGCCATGTGGGATGGCAGTAACTTCAAAAAAAGTTCAAATTAAAATAAAAACTTACATTTACTACGATAATATTAAAGTTGATATGTGATTGAACTATTTTAGTCAGTTAAAGTTGTAAACCTCTATAATTAATCGATCTCTGTTACATGGTACTACCCCACCCATATCAATTTACCAGGCTTATATTTCCATAGCCAAATTTTAGAGATATAGTTCACACATTAAAACGTCAATGAAAATTTATATCTATCACATTAAAATATAACTTATAAGAGTGATCCTGTAATAATAAACTTTAGTTGTCAAATATTATACTTATGGCTCAAGATCCATCACTAGAGGTCCATATTACTTCGTCTCCACTTGCATTTACATCTAACCCTCCACATATTAGTATTACTTTAGATCCGCTTGCCTTTCCACCTGAGGTTACATTCCCGCCGTCAGCTTCCTTTATTTACTTCCCCCTCCGCTTCCCTGAGATCAGCTACGGGTACTCCACTTGAGGTCCAATCCTCACATTCAACATCGCCACGATCTCTGGGAGTGGCTATACTCTTTAGAGATAGGTAATTGGAAGTGCTCTCTGCAAGAGGAAGAGAGGTGGATTGGACATTAAGTGGAGAGTTGTCTGCAAGACAGAGAGAGAATATAATATTAAACAAGAAGCTGACGGCGGGATTAATGCTTTATGTTGTTAGATAATTTGTTATACATCAGAGTTACAAATTTATGTTAAAATTTTAATGTGTGTTTAATATATAAGACAGGTGCTGAATGGAGTTGCTGACATGAGAAGATTTGAAAACAATGAATGACTGATAATAATCTAATATTGATATGGTCATGATAAAATAAAATTATGATGATGTTGGGAAAAATTTGTCCAAAACTTCGATTTGATGTATAACATATAATTATGTGGTTGGTATAGTGATGTTGTTGATGAGTGGGTACATCATTTCAAATAACTTGGTGAAGAGGTTTTAATTTCTTATTACTTTCTACTGAAGAAAAATATTAAATTTGATATTTAATTGAAAATGAAACCTTTGAACTTTACGAAATTATTGTGTGGCCCTTCTAATGATCTCTTCACAAAGGACTTTGCTCATAATAACCATTGGGAATTTGAATACTTATCAAAAGGACCTGTAGCTGATCTTAATAATAATTTACGCCTAGAAAAATCTGGAGAATTTGTAGGATCTTCAACATTCAAGCATAACTTTAACAAATTCACATCCGAACTCAAATTCAATACCAATGCCACACACCATCTAGAAGTATTAGGTAATGTAAGTTATACTATATAAAGCACCCTTCTACTAAGATTTAGTACACATTGTCTCTTCCACTCACCGTCCTACTTGAGGTCTTTCCTGCCGTCAGCTTCCTCTGTTTACCTCCCCTCGGATTCCCGTAGATTATCCTCGGTATTTTGTTAACCCGGAAGAACAGACATCCACTTGAGGTTACAACCTCGCGTTCTCCTGCAGAGAGCTCTTCTAATTATCTATCTCTAAAGAGTATAGCCACTCCCGGAGATCGTGGCAGAGGTAGAGATAGTACTGTACCTCAAATGGAACACCTGGAAGCGATCTACGGGAGCTGGAAGGGGAGGTAAATAGAAGAGCTGACGGCAGGATAAAGAGAGGTGTATAGGATCTAACCTTAAGTGGAAGTATTTGTTTGATATATTTTATATATTTAGTTACCATTTGTTCCTGGTTTATTATTTGGTAGTAGATTTGTGTATAATTTTGCAAAGAATACAAACAATTTGGTGTTGTTTACTGAACATGCATCTAATAATGTTAGTTCAAGAGTAGAATTAAAGCCATTAGAAAGTGTTTATAATGGATTTGCATTATTCCATGATGGAACAGATAAAAAATGTCTATTAGGATTAGAAGTCAATAGCAATAAAACAACCAAATTCAGTTATACACTTGGTGCCGGATATAAACACCTATTAGGAGACAAAAATGTACAATTGTCATTCAGAGTGTAAGTTTTTACCATACATCCAAACTAAATATTCCACACGAAATCCAATACTACTCTCTTTTCCACTCGCAACTCCACCTGAGGTCGTCCTACCGTCAGCTTCACCACCGATGTCTTTCCACTCGCCGTGGAGGCTCTCTCTACTTAGTTCCCCCTCCGCTTCCCTGAGATCAGCTGCGGGTATTCCACTTGAGGTTACATCCTCACTTCCGCCACGATCTCCGGGAGTGGCTCTACTCTTTAGAGATTGGTAATTGGAAGTGCTCTCTGCAAGAGGAAGTTAGGTGGATTGGACCTCGAGTGGAGGCTAGTGGAAGAGAGTGGGATTGGACCTCAGGTGGACTGGAGTTCTTATATTTTGTTTTATAAATATATTTAATTATATAGGTTTGGTGGTGATAATAAGTATTTTGATAAGTTGGTTGGTAATTTATATTTGACAAAGGATGAGTTTGTACAACCATTGGTGGTTGGTGCATTATTTGAACAAGGTTTTAGTGAGCAAGTATCTAAATTATCATTAGCTGCTTCATATCATTTAACACCATTAACTAATCAACATGCTACATTTTTAAGGGTTAGATGTGATGACTTAGCTAATGTAGCATTAACACTTGGACAGAAATTTAATAAAAATCTAACTTTATTATTTGGTTGTGAGGTATGTTTATTATATTAAAATTCAATCTTTATATAATCATTTCAGTTTAATGGCAAAAAATTAGACTCTAAAGATCTCAAATATGGTGTCAAATTCAGCTTTACTGATTGATACACATTTATATGAATTATTTAACTTTAAAAATAACTTAAATTAAATTCCAATTTTAATATATCTTCTTATATTAAAACATATACATTTATAATTTATAACATCCAACATTCAAACGATGAAGATTCCAACGTACCACCTGAGGTCCAATCACTATCTTCACCTGTTCCATTACGCCTTATTTTCGTCTTGCAGACAGCTCTTCTATTTACCCATCTCTAAAGAGTATAGCCACTCCCAGAGATCGTGTGATGGGGGTATTGTGGGGAATGTAGGGGTAAAAAACACTATAATTATTATGCACCCCATGACACAGATTAAAAAACACCATAATATTCCACCTGAGGTCCAATCCACCTCTTTATTTCATCTCGCCATTCCACCCGAGGTTACAACCTTCCCTTCCACTCGCCGTGGTGGCTTCCTCCAATTACCTATCCCAAATGGGTAAAGCCACTCCCGGAGATCGTGGCGGTGAAGGTAGTGATGAAGGTTGTGATGGATCATCCATCATGGGAATGATGGAAGATGGTGCTAAGGATGTGTTGGATGTAACCTCATGTGGAATGAAGTGTAGTACTGGACCTCAAGTGGAACCCGTAGCTGATCTCAGGGAAGCGGAGGGGGAGGTAAATAGAGAAAGCTGTCTGCAAGACATGAATGTAACCTCAAGTGGAGAAGCTGACGGCAGGATGGACCTCAGGTGGAGAAGATACAAAACAATGAGAGGTTGGATAGAAAGTTATATATGATGATATATATATATATATATATGAACGTGATTAAACTACATTATTTGTTTGCAAATATTGCAATTGTGTGTTATTGTAGAGAAAATTGAGAACATATGCTACAGCAGCTTCATTATTTGTCAATTTGACAACATATTTAGCGGATTTTTTTACATATTGATCTGCGTTATCAACAGCAAATGATAATTTTGAAAATCTCATTGCTTCGATATCATTTTCATAATCACCAATAAAACCACATGATGGTGGATCTTCTCCCAAATGTTCCATTAATATCTTTAAACCTTCAGCTTTATTACTACCAGGTGGTAATATATAAATTGCATTACGCCCACGTTTAATTAAAAAATGATCACCATATTTAATATTTTTAAATAATGGCATTTCAGTTATAAATAACCTAATTTTAGTTATTGTAAGATCTTTTAATATATCTTTAGTAACAAGTTTAAATGGATATAGATTTAAATAACCATGATCCCTATTATAACATGCATCAAGTATATAATCACAATCTAAAGAAGCAAATGATATATCACATAAACGATTATTATCATATGCATAATCTACAATGTTTAATAATACATCAGGAGAAAAATTTAATAATCTCAATAAATTTCCATGATCATCATATACTACAGCTCCATTATTATATACACCTGGAAATCCTACATATCCCGTCCTAAAAATAAAATCCGATGGAAATAAATCAAATAACTTCACAAATGAACGACCTAAAAGTATATATTAATGAAATCTTAATTATAATAAATAAAATATCATACAAAATATTATACATATCCATTGTATCATTTGAAACTAGTACAGTTGTTTTCACCATTCTAATAGATTCTACACCTGTACCATCATCTCCTCCACCTCAGGTCCATCCAACTACCTTCGTCTTGCAGACAGCTCCTCTATTTACTTCCCCTTCCAGCTCCCGTAGATCGCTTCCAGGCCAGCCTCCTAAATTTCATTATCCAGTTCCATGGCAGATTCCTGTTGGAAATTTCAGGAAATAACTGACAATATGTACATGCATATTGGATGAAACATAGATGTCAATATTTCATTGAACATGAAAGTTATGATTATATTGAATTGAATAAACTTCGCTTGAATTGAATTTATATTCATTGAGATATCCTCACTTCTGTGAATTCCGTCACTTTAGTCATATCTCGTTGAGATTCGACTTTATACCCTCAAGTGGAGAACCCGTAGCTGATCTCAGGGAAGCGGAGGGGGAAGTAAATAAAAGAGGTACCACGCCTAGTGGGAATAGCAGGATATACCTGAGGTGGAAGGTGAATATATATAGGTAATATACAATAGTAAATAATAGATGAATAGGAAGTGTTTATGAAATACAATGTATAATATAAATCTATTGGCTATATCGTAAACATACCAGTGCAAAAGAACGGTGTGTAACCCTTATCTCTGATGTTCTCAAGTGCCTTTATATTTTCATCAAAGATATTGTCATGCACTGTATAGAATGTACCATCTATATCTATAGCAAAGTATTTGGGAGGATTATCTGGTTTATCAAGGTGAGGTTTTATAAGCTCTTGATTATTTTGACATAATATACTATCGAATGCTATCACACTTGTTTTAAAGCCAATCAATATGATAGATAATACTATATATAGTACCATAATGTAACATATAACATGATTTAAATATACACGCCATTTATTTCAAATTTTATTTTTTCTGTTTCAACCACACATATGGGGATTATTTACTTGACATAAATTTCAAAATATAAATTCAATTTTTACTTATAATTTTAATCTTTTACGTTGATGGTACATTCTTTATGATTGAGCTCTGTTCTACATAAAAATTAATTAAAATAAGAATAAGGTCCCATGTAGTGTTATTAATTGGTCATTGCCCAACTACATAATCCACCAAGCTTTGTCTATTCTATCTCCTCTAGAATTCGCTACTATATCTGAGATCTCTCAACTGCTGTGGTGGCTTTCACTATTTACTTCCCCTTCCAGCTCCCGTAGATCGCTTCCAGGTAGTCCACCTGAGGTTACATATACTACACTTCGCCACGATCTCCGGGAGTGGCTTTACTCTTTAGAGGAAGGTAATTGGAAGTGCTTTCTGCAAGATGATGACTAGACATTCCAATAGCTGTGGTAGCTCTTCTATTTAGTTGTCCTCAGCCTCTCTGTGATTAATACGGGGATTATTCATTATTATGAACATATATATCTACAAATATATTTATGTAATTAGAATATTGATCTTTTTTTATACAAATGAATATGAATGAGAATTTTAACACTCTTGTAAGCTTCATCACAAGGACAAGTCTTACAATTGTAAAAACAACAGCATTCTCCTGGTTCACCACTTGTACAAGCTGGACAGTCGCACGCACAATTAGTAGAACCACCGTCATTACATGTGCCACTGGCTCCGTTGCCATTGGTATATGCATCACATGTTTTTTCAATGTTTCCAGTACAATCAGAAGTACCTTGACTTCCAGTCTGAGCAGCTTGACCTGCAGACGAAGTTACAGTCGAAGGGGTATCAGAACAAGTTCCACAAGTAGCACCGCCTGTCCCCCCTCCGCCAGAACCAACAGTCGTCCCATCACAATTAGAATCTTCATTTAAACCATCAATTACACCATTAAGACTCTTCTTACTATTAACTTCCTTCAACTTCCCCTCAATTTCAGTTTTCTTAGTGATAGAAGAATTAATCTCAGATGTCTTGGTCTTAAGAGTTACAGATCTATAATCCTCAACCTTAACAAGAGGAGACATCATGGATATGACATCAGAGAGTATACCGTCACAGTCATCTGTATCCTCTAATCCTGTTTGTAGTAGTGTCAGTATATCATCTAATTTACTGCTGTATTTATGACAGGTACATGTACCATCATTAACTCCAGTAATAGTATTTAATAACAATGACCCTATTTCAAACACAAGATTGGTCGTAAGTGTGAGTAATGACTGTTTTGGACACGTGTTTTTCTCTTTACATGTACACTTGTCTTCTTCAACCATATAATCCGAGCTGATATACTCATTAAAGTAGGAGGTTATTAAGATAATAGATCGAGTTAGGGATAATGATGGTATAACTTTATATAAATCTTCATCAGATTCTCCTTTCATATAACCAATAATCTTACAATACCTATCATGGAGTGACACAGTTGCTTGAAATAATTTATAGAATATAGTACAGAGACATTTACCATCTATAGAACAACATCTATTAATGTTATTTCCACACGTACATGATTTAATTGTATCATAATTCTTTTCTAAATTATCTATAATATTTGTAAAATAATCTCTTAATAAAGAGAATTCCTGTATTATTCTCAAATATAATTGTAGACCTATCAATCTCAAGACTATTGGATTTAGTAATTGAGGTGATATATTCTCATTCAATTGTATAATCAAATCCCTAGCTTCCTTCTCACAGTGTTCCATAGTTACCTTAATGAAATCCTTACATTTGTCATTTGAACCTGTACATTCATTACATTCTTTATATTTTTCACACTCATTCTTAATCTCCTCCAACACTTTACATGTATTATTTGTACTACTCTTAACTTTTCCACAAAACTCCTTAAGAATACATTTGAGTTCAACAGTAGTCTCACACATGCTAGCACTAAGGGAAACACATGTATTACCTGTACAGAAAGTAAATTTCGAAGATTTACATCTTTTAATAATATAACCATTTGACTTAATTACATGAGTACTCTTTATCCTGGTAGAAGTGAGTGTTTTAGATCGAATAACAGTGGCACATGTAGTCTTTTTTACACTTTTAGTAAAAACAACAGTCTCAGATACATGATTAATTACACCACCCATGGCTTTCCTTATACTCTCACAACTATTGATATAATCTGAAAGCATTGATAATAATAAAGTTTTATAATCTGATTCAAGGAAGAAGAATATTTATAATTGAAGTATGATATTATAATAATTTTATATGATATATAATTATTTACATATATCTACTACTATACTATATAGCTAGTATACTTCATATCATGTTAGTAGTTATATAGTATATATATTATTATAAATATCTATATTAATAGTTATATAGTATCATATAAGTATACTTCACCCTTCAATTTTATTGATATACATAATAAATTACTAGAAGTATATGGAATTGATATATGTATTTGGATTATGGGGCGTGCCACATAATTATAGTGTTTGTCTAATTAGTACATGTATTAACGACATTACATTATTAAAATACGATATAATACATTACCCGAAAGTGACCTACGTGAGCTTGAGGGGAAGTAAATAGAGAAGCTGTCTGCAAGACAATAGAAAATACCGCATGCATATTTTTAAAAGTATTTTATGTAAAAGTTATGACTATTTAATGTATATATGAAATGATATATTAGAATATTCAATAAATATATGGTATTAATGCTGTTTTCGTTTTGGAATAGTTTGGAAATTCTTTAAGATAACGTTGATGTTTTTTATTTGCCCATTGGCATAAAATAAAAGTAACGACGATAACAAAGAAATATGATGTAACTGTATTCGTAAATAAAGCAAATGATATCCAAATCAATAACTCCCATAAATAATTTGCACAAGATACATACTGAAATCCCCAACTAGTCGGTATACCACGAGCCTTTGTACCTATATCATATATATAACCAAACACAATTTCCACTCGAGGTCCAATCACTATCTTCTTTCATCTTGCAGACAGCTCTTTTAAATACCTATCCCTAAAGGGTAATGCCACTCCCAGAGATCGTGGCGGAAGTATAGTGATTGAACCTCAAGTGGAGTACCCGTAGCTGATCTCAGGGAAGCGGAGGGAGAAGTAAATAGAGAAGCTGACGGCAGGACGACCTCAAGTGGAGTGGAATGAAAGGTAAGATTATAACCTCAGATGGGATGGAAGGTGTAGAAGATACCTTTTGGTCTGAGTCTGCGTAGTGTGATATGTGACATGAGTAATAGGAATTGAAAGAAGAAGAATAATACAAAAAGTATTCTTTTTTCAATTTTAGTACTAAAGAATGAGATTGTTTGATAATTTGGATGGAATAAATAATAACTGATACCAAATCCACAAATTAACCTAAGAATAGAAATTTATAAATAATTTTATAAAAAATACCAATAATGAAAACAATTTTTAAATAAATTCCTAATCGGCATCGTATCTTTTGAAAATTTATGTATAAATAACGTCTCAAACTCTCTCTTTAAAAAATGAAACATCAACATTATAAAACCCATACTATAATATATACATATAATACCAATTTACTTCATAGCGATATAGCCACTCCACTCGAGGTCCAATCCACACCTTCTCCACTCCATCCTCTCTTCGTCTTGCAGACAGCTTTTCTATTTACCTATCCCTAAAGGGTGATGCACTCCCGGAGATCGTGGCGAAGAGAACTTAGTGATTGGACCTCAGTTGCAGACCTCGAGTGGAACCCGCAGCTGATCTCAGGGAAGCGGAGGGGGAGGTAAATAAGAGAAGCCACCACGGCGAGTGGAAATATGGAATGACATCATGTGGAGAGCTGTCTGCAAGACGAAGTGATGTGTATTATTTTCGAGTGTAATTGTATTAGAATAGTAATGTTTATTATTGAACTTACACTTGTACGCAGGATTTTTTTTGCTTCGGTACGATAGAATAAGGATGGGAAGTAGTATATGAGTGGTACGATTATGAGTGGTCCTAGATATTCGAGGAAGAAAACAAGTCTCCATGAGATTTGTACTCCTAGATCTTTGAAATATAATGAACAATCATCTGTAACTTTATAATTTTTCAATTTATCATCGACTAGACATGGTCCATTGGCTATATGTAATATTATATAATGAGGGTGTATTGATTTATAAACATACGAGAACTGACATTCCATTGTTGTCTTTGTGGATAGAAATGATCTAAAGAATAAATTATAATTATATTATAAAATAATTACATTTATCATAGAATAAATTTTTTAAATCTTCAACGGTAGCATCATCATGAATATTAATACGATCAATAAACGCTCCATTGGAACGTTTTAATAATAAATTCATTATTAATTAATAAATAATAAATATATAAATATAACGAAATTAATTTTAATTGTATTTTAATTTATATTTTATTATACATTAATAATTATAGTGTTAAGTTGTTCTTACTTTTTTAAAACTTTAGAATAAAAAAAATGAATCACTTTTTAATCATCGATCTATAAATATCCATTAATTCCATATTGTGTATAATCAAATTATTATTATTAACATCTCTTATACATAAATCCTCATCACCCTTATCAAACCATTGATTTCCAATTATCGAAAAACCAACATCATAAAATGGATAATTCGGTACATATGCTACACCATCATAACTATATATACCATTACTACAATTCTCATTCTTACTACGTACAAAACAACCATCCAATCCCATCGAAGATTCAATTCTTTCACTCGCCGTTCCACCTGATGTTGTCTTGCAGACAGATCTTCTATTTACTTCCCCCTCCGCTTTCCGTAGATCAGCTACGGGTAGTCCACTTGAGGTTACATCCATACCTTCTCTACTTCCACGATCTCTGGGAGTGGCATTACCGTTTACGGGGAGTGAATTAGGAGAGCTGTCTGCAGGACCTACGGTGGAAGTGAGTGGAACACTGGTTGTAACCTCAGGTGGAGAAGCTGACGGCAGGACGACCTCGGGTGGAAGTGGAGAAGAATTGGAAGATATTTTGGTAATATGTTTGTTTATATTTGCTTCATTATCATGTATAGAATTATTATTTGGATAGAAATTTGGGTTGATATCGATATCATCGAAGATATTTTCTTCTTCAATAATTTCAATATTTTTATCAATGGCTGTAAAATTAGGTATAAGTCCTACCCAATTTCTTTTATATTTTGGTTCAATCATATATAATTCACCATTATTTTTAGTTAATACAACAATTTTATTACTATTTGGTATCCAATATAAATGACTAAATCCTTTACATTTAGATACATCTAATATTAATCTTATAGCATCAACACCACTTTGTGATATCAAATCATAAAAATAAAGATTAAATTGACTTGTATAACTTGTACCTATTACTAAATAACCATCAATCATATCAGTACTAAAACATCCAACACAATATCTCATCTTCAATACAGGATCATAATGATTATACTGCATCAATATATCATATGCAATATCCCTTTTAATATAATCTACTCTATAATAATTCTCCCTTACTTTCTTCATCACTATATCATCTACAGTAGGAACAGATCGATCAGAATGTTCAACTGAAGTCTGTCCACCCGTTGTTCCACTTGAGGTCTTATCCTCGACACATTCCTTTCGACTAGCCATTCCACCTGAGGTCGTCTTGCAGACAGCTTCTTTATTTACTTCCCCCTCCGCTTCCCTGAGATCAGCTACGGGTTCCACTTGAGGTCCAATCCTGACTATATTACGTTCTTCCGGGTTAACAGTTTCTGTTCTTCCGGGTTGACATTCTTGTTCCTTAGTCTTGCAGACAGCTTCTCCACTTGAGGTCCTTTCCTTGTCTTGCAGACAGCTTTCTTTATTTAGTTGTCCCTCCGCTTCCCTGAGATCAGCTACGGGTTCCACTTGAGGTCCAGTACTACACTTCATTCCACACGAGGTTACATCCAACATATCCTTAGCACCATCTTCCATCATTCCCATGATGGATGATACATCACCTCCTCCATCTTCGCCACGATCTCCGGGAGTGGCTTTACTCTTTAGAGGAAGGTAATTGGAAGAGGGCTCCACGCCGAGTGGAACAGTGGTTGTAACCTCAGGTGGAGGTGGAGAAGATTTTGATTGGGCTTGTGATGTTGTATTGGAATTGGATGGATTTTCGATGGTGACGACATGTTTGATTTTATGTGATGTGGAATGTTTATGGCTTTTGGTTGTATATTTGAGTAGGTAGAATTTATCGGCAGCGATGACGGTGAACATGTTATCGAAACCTCTATTAATGATGCTATGTACACGTCCACCTAATGCTGATAATTGTAGATCGGCCATAATAGAGGAATCGATAAATATTGAATGTTTATTATAAATGAAATAATCATTACCAGATGGTTTAATTATATAACGATTTAATATTTTCGTCTTTATCAATATTATTGATGATACAGGGACCAATGACGAATATAAATATTCCTCAATAAATTCTACACATATTTTTACAGACGTCGATGAGTTTTTATTTCCATTAGATATATCATTATAGGTATTATCATCTCTTATAGTTTTACAAGAAATCTTCTTACCACCAGTTCTCCACTTGATGTCGTCTTGCAGACAGCTTCTTCTAATTGGTTCCCCTTCCGCTTCCCATAGATCAGCTACGGGTATTCCACTTCCACTTGAGGTGATATAGTCTTTTCTTCGGATTTTATATTTTTCTTTCCTCCGGATATAATTTTCTGTTCTTCCGGGTTGACGAGATACCGAGGATGATCTACGGGAATCCGAGGGGAAATAAATAGAAGAGCTCTCTGCAAGAGAATGCGAAGTTGTAGAAGATTTGACTTCAGATGATTTAGTAAAAGAATTTGATGACATAAACTTTAATTTATCATCTACATCAAGTTCGATTGGTGTATTTGAAAGTATATTTAAAATAGTATCCGATGATGGTAAATAATTAAATAAACCAGAACCCATATCTATCTTAATACCATCAACTATAGGCTCTAATAACCTTTCATCATAACATAAATCCATCGATGATATATCTCTCTTAACAACATGTCTTTTATCCAGAATCATGTTAACTTCAGATTCTCCATCCAAAGTCCTTTTCAAGTCAACTCCACTTGAGGTCGTCTTGCAGACAGCATCTATATTTACTTCCCCTTCCAGCTCCCGTAGATCGCTTCCAGGTATTCCACTTCCACCTGAGGTTACATCCCTATTATCGCCACGATCTCCGGGAGTGGCTTTACTCTTTAGAGATAGGTAATTAGAAGAGCTGTCTGCAGGACGAAGAGAGTCGGATTGGACCTCGGTGGAAGTCTGTTCTTCCGGGTTAACATCTTTTGTTCTTAGGGGTTGAACATCTTCGTTCTTCCGGGTTGAATTCTCTGTTTCTCCGGGTTGACCACTTCCACTTGAGGTTACATCTAACACATCCTTAGCACCATCTTCCATCATTCCCATGATGGATGATCCATCACTACCCTCACCACGATCTCCGGGAGTGGCACTACTCTTTAGAGATAGGTAATTGGAAGAGGGCTCCACGCCGAGTGGAACAGTGGTTGTAACCTCAGGTGGAGAGCTTACGGCATGATTGACCTCGGGTGGAGGTGGAGAAGAGTTGGATTGGACCTCGAGTGGAGTTGTAGAAGAATTGGATGAATTGATAAGATTTTTGAGATGTTTGATAATATTATAATCATTATGTGAGATTAATTTTTTGAGTAGGCAGAATGGATAATAGATATTACGATCGAAATTAGTGATTGGTTTTTTACCGATGATATCTTTGAATCGATTATGTTGATGATGATTAAGATTTTTAATAAAATAATGATTGAATATAAAATAGGGTACATTATCATCAATAGAATCATATGGTATAATAGGGAATGTATTATAACAATCAATAACCCATGATTTATTAAATTCATTAAATAAGATACGATAATAAGTTGGTATATATGGTTTAATAGAGATAATAAATTCTATAGATGATAATGATTGATGATAATGATTAATATGTATAGTATTTCTAATTAATTTAATAATATTAAATGATAATATTAAATTATTATTAATATTATCATTATTAAAACCAAAACATCTAGTATCAATAGTAATTAATGGATTTAAATTATTAATATCCATAAGATTATAAATAATAAATATAGATGGACCAATACCAATTAAATATTCATTATTATTACCATAAAAATATAAATATTGTATATTACCATCTAATATTATTCTTTGTCTAGAATTTTTTTTTATTTTATCTGATACTATACGTATAAATGGTACCATATATTGTTTATATATACAATTTATATTATTACATATAATACATTGTAATTCTTTATTTATATTACCCATATCTATTGGTATATTATAACTTATACATGGTAACCATATTGATGATACTGGATATATATTTATATAATCATCTGTAGCTGTTGCTATTGTCATACCATCATTACTAACTGTTAATGCACTAAATCCTGTACCACCTAATGATGTTACTTTTGATGGTAATAATGTTGATTTTATTATCGTCATTTTATTATTTAATATTATTTATTTATTAACGCACATGAACCTTTTAAACCTTTACAACTTAAACATGCATAATTTGATAAATAATTCATATATGAACACTTTTTACATTTCCAAAATCTATCTTTATGTAATTCCATCTCTTCACGTTTATATCTACGACGTTCAGATCTTGTATATTCTTTCTCCATTGATAATGTATTTATACTCAATATCTCAGATGATATATCATCAAATCCAGATAAATCTAAACCATATGCTTTATTATAATTATTCAATTCAAATTCTCTACGTATCTCACTCGATTCCAAACTCTCCAAAAAATATCCCCTATTAAATAATAAATCATTCCTACCTTCATTGGATATTATAGGGATATCATCCCTTGAATTATTATACTTTATCTCTATCCTTCTATTATTATTCTTTTCAATTGATGATCTATCTATCCTTCTATTATTATTCTTTTCAATTGATAATCTATCTATCCTTCTATTATTATTCCTTTTATCTCTATCTTCTTCTATTCTTCGTCTCCCTTCTCTAGAATATCGTCTATTTCTTGAATATCCTTCTCTTAATCGTTTATTATGACTATCGTCAATAAAATGACGTCTATGACTAGTTTGGGTAATACTTTTACGACGTCTGGAATCACTACGACTTTTATAGCGACTAGAATTACTCCTACTACGATTACGTATAGGATAACCCTTGTAATTATCTATATGTCTACTTCTATCCTTGTAAAATCTATACTCTGTTGATGACCTATGATCCAATTTATCAACAAAGCTCATCTTCTCAAGGTAATATTATATATACCACGGAATACAAAGAATCCGCATTTAATTTTATAATCAACTACAAATAAATACTATCATTCATCTTAAGCAAATTATCCCATCAATAATATCTACTGATCCAACAGCATCATTGGAGGGGACCTTACTCCAACAAAATTGTAAACGATTCCAATTTTATACAATATATTCCACAAAATTATATATTTTTATACATTATTTATCAAGTTATTTCAAGATCAAAGCTGTAAATACAACTGAAACTGACCATAGGTAAGTCATCTAGAAATGCTAATTAAACAGATGTTTAACTACTAAATATCAATTATTCAAGAAGATAAAACATATTTAATGAAAATATAACTATATACATGTATATCGTAGTGTAATATCAAAATATGAAAAAATGTGTATAGACACCGGCCATCGGACGATCAAGGCTACATATAATGATTTTCAAGGTGTAAAGGGTATAATATAGTAAATAATATCTAAATATATATCATAGGTGGAGCATTCTACAATTATGTGTCTACCGAAACTCATTGGAAGATTATAATAGGCTAAACCTATATAAAATGGCAGTTTGATCAAATAAAAATGATAAAGCATCAATAATTTATATCGTATTGAGCTGTTTATGCTGAGATAATAGACATGTGTGAATGAGATTTTGCATGCGCTAGTATGGTTACACTGGCGATGTCGACGCATGCTAGTGTGGTTTGGCGTGAATACATAGTGTGTTACAAATTATAATCAGAATAAATACATTAATAAAGGATCTTTGATTTGAGATCTGAATTTAAGCTAATCGCCTAATTATTGGTGTATGTGTTGTCACTGCCCGTTGGTATTATCGTCAGACACGACACACTATAGTTGTTGGATGTCTGAATTTTTAATTTCATGATAATGTATAAATGTAGAAGAATAAATACACAAAAAATTCTTCAATTTTAATATTTTAAATTTAAATCTTTGGATTTGTGAAATTATTTAGAAAATAGGTCTTTTTATGTACCCAGAAGGTATTGGTGATACTGTGGGCCAGAATTGCCATTTTTGCGGCTATTTTTATTGATTTGATGTTGATTAATATATTTTAATACTATATCAAAGTATTGGATTTTATTTGTGGCTAGAAAGCAAAATAATAATGATTGGTACTGACGGTACCTCTGATGCTTACAATGTATCCTTCGTTGTTAAATAAGGGATTATACTAAACTTTAATGTGTTGTATTACACTTCTGTTATCCAGGGTTGAAGATTGTATGAAGTTTCTATTATCCAGGGTTTGTATAACATTTCCGTTATCTAGGAGTATAAAACTGTAGCCGATCTCAGGGAGGCGGAAGGGAATTAAAAAAAATGAACAAGAGAAAGAGATCTGATTCATCGATTGGTATTGATTTTAATGAAACACCAATAAGAAGAAGAGGTAGAGGTACTTCTACAATTTGTTATGATATACCATCGATAGAATCTGAATTTAATCGTATATATACAAATAGTCCTATTAAGGATATAACATTAGATGATAATATATCATTTTTATTTAGAGGAGCAACAAAAGATATTTCAACATCAACTGTTGGTATGTATGGTGAAATAAATTTGAAATCATTATCAAATATTTGTAATGTTATGAAAGATTATGGTTTAGATGAAAAATCTATTGTATTAGATTTAGGTAGTGGACGTGGTATACCAAATATACTTTTTTCACGTAATGCTAATATATTTTCATCAATTGGTATAGAAAAATGTCCATTAGCATATTTAGGATCTATTAATAATATTTATACATTATTATCTAGAGATATTTCAAAAATTAAATCAGATTTCTATACACAAACACCATTAAAATATAAAGATGATTATGATGAAAATTCATCTATCAATTCCGTAAGTACACAAATCATTGATGATTCCAGCCCAAATTTTAATGAATATGATAATACACCCGATATATATAATACAACATTTAATAAAAATATAATTTATATCAAGAATTTGATGATTTTTATACAAACACAGAATTCATATCCAATGATGGCATTCCACCTGAGGTCCAATCCAACTCTCCTTCTCTTACAGAGAGCTCTCCACCTGAGGTTACAACCATTGATCCCACTCGCCGTGGTAGCTCTCCTAATTATTCATCTCTAAAGAGTAAAGCCACTCCCGGAGATCGTGGTGAAGGTAGTGAAGAGGGTAGTGATGGATCATCCATCATGGGAATGATGGAAGATGGTGCTAAGGATATGTTGGATGTAACCTCGTGTGGAATGAAGTGTAGTACTGGACCTCAAGTGGAACCCGTAGCTGATCTCAGGGAAGCGGAGGGACAACTAAATAAAGAAAGCTGTCTGCAAGACAAGGAAAGGACCTCAAGTGGAGAAGCTGTCTGCAAGACCTACAGTGGGACGCCTAGTGGCAATGGGAGGACCTCAAGTGGAGGCGAATGGAAAGAAAAGGCTTTGGATGGAAGTGTTGTGACTGGGCTTCCTGAGATTGGTGATTATATTGGTTATGAAGTACCACCATGTGAATTGAGTACACCTATTAGGGATTTATGTTCTATAGAGACAGCTTTTGAGGAGTTTAAGAATAGGACATCTTCTAGGGGTTTGGCATTTGCTAATGAAGATATGACAGCTTATGATGATTTTGAAGGTGTTACACATTTTTATAGTTTTGATATTGCTATGGAAAGGGCATTAATTAATAATATGGTATATCAATTTATGAATACTAGTACAGCTTGGCTATTTGCTTCATTCATTGGTGATCTTATACCAAAATATGGTCTCAATAATTGCTTCTTAGCATCCAAAATACCAGCAAAAATGTTCGGTAGTGGTGAAGGACATTGCTGCTATATATATGTCAAAAATAATTGGAAAATTATTAAACATAAACATGATACCACCATATTACACAAATTACAATGCCCCACAAAAAATGGGGTGGCTTCATCATCAGAATATATATTTAATGGGAAAATAGAGGTGAATAAATTTAATGAGCCGACGAGTACGTTGGATTTGATAAAATTATCGAAATTACCATTATATACACAATATTTATGGTATTTAAATAAGATAAATAAAATGACGAAGCCGGTGGTAACAAGATCATATTCAGATTATAATTTAGGCTTTTCTAATAAATTAAGAGAAAATTTATGTAAAGAAAGAGATGAACTCATTGAAAAATTAGCTACTTGTGATGAAAAAACATCAAAACATTATCGAAAATTACTCAAAACACACATTAAAACACATTTTAATACACACAATACATTCCCATAATTTATTATATTCATTATATACATCACAAATACTTCCACTCAAGGTCCAATCTATCGAAGATCCAATCCACCTCTTCATTCCACCTGTTACAACCATCGTTGGTCTTGCAGACGGCCCTCCACTTGAGGTTACAACCACCTTTCCTTCGTCTTGCCGTCAGCTCTTTTAATTACCTATCTCTAAAGAGTAAAGCCACTCCCGGAGATCGTGGCGAAGGCAGTGATTGGACCTCAAGTGGAATACCCGTAGCTGATCTCAGGGAAGCGGAGGGGGAAGTAATTAAAAGAGCTGACGGCAGGAATGTACCTCAAGTGGAACGGCGAGTGGAAGACCTCAGGTGGAGAGCCGTCTGCAAGACGAAGGAAAGGTGGGAGTGGAATGAGGTGAAGGTAGTGATTGGACCTCAGGTGGATGTAACTTCGGGTATATCATCTAAATTTTTATTGTTGACATGATTTATTTTCCTTTGTAATATTATCATCATGTATTGAAAGTGCCATGTAGAAATTACCTTCTTCGATATTTTTCCATCCATCATTTCCATTTTCGAAATATAAATCACCATGTTGATTACCATTATCAAAATGTATTTGTAGATAAATATTAATATTATTTTGATGATATAAAATAACATATGGTGAAATACATTCTTCAATATCACATTGCCATATAATATAATTATTATCTTTTACTTGTGTTAATATATAATTCATTGATGGTGTAAATATTATAGATGGTATACCATCATGTTTATTATTATGTATTATATTAAATATAAAATTTGGTATTATTATATTATTAATATCTAATGTAACTTCACCTATTATTCTAGAGACTAATAAATTATATTCTTCTTTATCTATACTCTTCCATACATCATTTATTTTTTTAAAATAAATTTTCTTCTTCTCATTATTATCTTTATTCTTTAAAGGTAAATATAATAATCTACGTATATTCTTTCTTGTATATATAATTACACTTGTACATTCATAATTTGGATCATCTCTTGACCAAATTTTTAAATCATCCTCTATAACTTCTATAAATGATACTTTCATACTATAAAATGTAGTCAATAAACTATTACTTGTATAATATTGTGAATATAATGATACATGTGTATGAGTTTTTGTTATATCTAATATATATAATCTCAACATATTACTTAATTTCTCATCAAATATTGATGTTACTGTCTCAATCCATCCATCATTATATCTCATATAATATTTATAAGCATCTTTACCATCACCTTTAAATAATCTTAATACTACAAGTTCAATCTTATTACAAAGTAAATATGCAAGTACTTGTATACAACTCTTAAATGTACGAGATTTCTCCCATATCAATTTATCACCTTCAACCACTTTAATCACCTTTTTATCAAAATCTGCAACATAACGATAATAATTCACACTATTCAAATTCATAATATATCTCCTACCAAATCTTTCATTATCCAACAAGTCTAATACTTGATCAATACAATCACTATAGTATATAGAATACAAGAGAGATATCACAACTAAATAACCATATATCTTATTCATTTTACACATTTTTAATACTATAATCAACCCATGTTAATATAAATGTATAAGATAGCTAATCATATTAATTTCAAGATTTCATATCTCATCCATTACCGCTGATCACTTGATCATATTGAAAATTCTATACATGAAAACAGACATAATACCAATTTTACCCAAAGGTAATGCAACCTCTCTTCGTCTTGCAGACAGCTTCTCCACCTGAGGTTACCTCCTCCTCTCTTCGTCCTGCAGACAGCTCTCCACCCGAGGTCAATCCTGCCGTCAGCTCTTCCAATTACCTATCTCTAAAGAGTAGAGCCACTCCCAGAGATCGTGGCGGAAGTATAGAGATTGGACCTCAAGTGGAGACCTCAAGTGGAATACCCGAGAACGATCTCTGGGAGTTTGAGGGGGAAGTAAATAGAAGAGGCCACCACGGCGAGTGGAACACTGGATGTAACCTCAGGTGGAGGAGCTGAAGATAGGATGAATGGTGGTGATAGGGTGTGATATATATATGTAATATGTTGATGGAAAAATTAATATTATGTATGGTTTGTATCTGGTGGTGAGTGTAATTTATTTTGTCGGATGCGGACATTCCAATGTAGGTGTTCTTTGAGTGTTTTACACCATTCAGTAGTTGTGAGTGTATCTTTAGGTAATACGAGTGGGAATAATGTTTCTGATGTTGTAATACGTACAGTTGATCCATGTTTTATATCACAACTATAATTCCCATCAATACATACACGCGCATTACCACGATTATCATGAGGTATCAATACCTCAATCAATGCCGAACATGGCAATACCAATGGCCTATATGATATCGAATGTGGACATATCACCGTAAATAACATCGATGGTACCTATACATTTATTATTTATACATTAAATCATATTCTAATCTCCACCCGAGGTCAAATCCGACTACTCTTCCACTCGCCGTGGAGGCTCTTCTATTTATCTCCCCCTCCGCTTCACGTAGATCAGCTGCGGGTTTTCCACTCGAGGTTACATCCAACACATCCTTAACACAATCTTCCATCATTCCCATGATGGATGATCCATCACTACCTTCACCTCCGCCACGATCTCTGGGAGTGGCTATACTCTTTAGAGATAGGTAATTGGAAGAGCTGACGGCAGGACAGACCTCAGATGGAGAGGCTCCATGCAATGGGAACAGTGGTTGTAACCTCAGGTGGAACGCCGAGTGGGATGAAGAGGTGGATTGGACCTCGAGTGGAGATGTTCATATTGATAAAACTTACATCTGGGTGAACGATGGATCCTCCGGCGGACATGGAGTATGCAGTGGATCCGCTGGGAGTACCGATGAGTAATCCATCACCAGATACTGTAGTAAAGTAGTTACCATTATAGTAGACATCGAGTGTTGTGATATAGGGTGACAATCCTCGATCGATGACGCATTCATTGAGTGCATTTCTTTCGATGATGCATTTACCATCTTGATTATAGATGCTGACGGATAATTGCGATCTTAATGACATTTTGAAACCTTTGGTTTCTATAGATTGTAATGTATCTTTAACTTTATCGATATTGAATTTGGATAGGTATCCTAATGATCCCATAGATAATCCTATAACGGGTGGTATATCATTAAGGAATATTTTATTAACGATAAGTAATGTACCATCACCACCCATAGTAATAACAAGATCGACATTATTAAGATTTAATTTATCATGTAGATTATCTTTATCTATACTAAGATATTTAGATGAGATATGACATCCATATATATCAGATGTTTCTAATGGGCATATATCATCAGAAGATGATAATAATTCATCATATACTATAACTTCACATTCTAATATATTATTAATATATAATACTAAATCTTGTATAGTATTTTTTATATTATTATTACAATCAAATGGTGATGCTAATATAAAAATTTTTCTGGGTTTCCATTTATAAACCATTTCCATACTACTAGTTCTTTTTAAAATTTTATCATCTCTAGATGATGATAATAAATCATTAAAATTTCTACCTGGTTCATATAATATACATTTATTCATTTTGTTAATTATATTTAAATTAAGAAATTACATTTTAAAAAATTAATTTAATATTATATCTTCAGTACACATTATATTTATAGTCACATCATATTAATAATATAACCTATACAATATACACTATATAAATATGTCCATTAATATTGTCTAGATTTTTTTTCATATAAATTTCTATAAAAAATAATAAATTAATCTTCATAACCATTAATAAAATCATATCATAATGATGGAAACATAAATTGATTATGGAAACACATAATGAATCAAATACAATACCCATAGCTGATCTCAGGGAAGCGAAGGGACAACTAAATAAAAAAGCCTCCACGGCGAGTGGATTGTCTAGTCATACTCTTCCATCTGAAGTCCAATCCAACTCTGATCCCACTTCCACCCGAGGTCGTCCTGCAGACAGCTCTCCTAATTATTCATCTCTAAAGAGTAAAGCCACTCCCGGAGATCGTGGCAATGTTAACCCGGAAGAACGAAAATTTTCAACCCGTAAGAACAGGGATAATCAACCCGGAATAACAGAGAATTCTACCCGGAAGAACAGAACTCCACCTGAGGTCCAATCCACCTCTTCATCCCACTCGGCGTTCCACCTGAGGTTACAACCACTGTTCCCATTGCATGGAGCCTCTCCATCTGAGGTCTGTCCTGCCGTCAGCTCTTCCAATTACCTATCTCTAAAGAGTAGAGCCACTCCCGGAGATCGTGGCGGAGGTGAAGGTATTGATGGATCATCCATCATGGGAATGATGGAAGATGATGCTAAGGATATGTTGGATGTAACCTCAAGTGGAAAACCCGAGATCGATCTCCGGGAGCTTGAGGGGGAAATAAATAGAAGAGCCACCACGGCGAGTGGCAACGGCAGGAATGTAACCTCCGGTGTGACGGCGAGTGGAAGGAGAGATGGAGGTAGTACTGGACCTCAGGTGGAACCCGCAGCTGATCTCAGGGAAGCGAAGGGGGAAGTAAATAGAGAAGGCCACCACGGCGAGTGGAAGACCTCAGGAGGATACGGCAGGAATGTAACCTCCGGTGGAAGACTATTTGATATAGATGATGAAGAAGAAGGAGAAGTAGATATAGATGAGGATGATGATAGATTATCATTTATTGTAGATGATGATGATGATTATAAATCTGATGATGAAGATGATGATTATGAATTTTTATTTGGTATAGAGAGGAATAAGAAGAAGTTGGATGTGAATAAGAGGGAGCGTCATTTAGAGAGATTATTAAAAGAGAGGAGTAGTATATATAATGAATATGAGAATGATGATGAAGATGAGATAATAGATAATATAGATATATTAAATGAATATTATATACATAGAATATCAATAGAATCAGAAATATTATCATTATTTTCAGGTTTAATAAAAAAAGAACAATTTAATATAGATAGAAATACAAATGATAATAATAATGAGAATGAGAATAAGAATGAGAATAATATAAAAGATGATAATAAATTAACAAATAAATTAATAAAAAAATAATAAAAAATACATTTAATGGACGTATACCTATAGGTAGATTTGGTAATTATAATAATAATAATAAAAAAGATAAATTAATAGATACAAAATTAAGTACAATAATAATAATAAATAATGATATATTAAATAATTTAAAAGATATAAATTTATTATTAAATAGAGAACGTAATAATGATTATAATAAATTATTTAATATATCATTATATAAATATCCAAAAATATGTACTTTATATATATTTAATAATAATTTTATACAATTATATATATTACCATTATGTAATCTTATTATTAATAATAATTATAATGATACTGATATCAATCTTGATCTTATTATACAAGAAATCATCTATCTCATCTATCAATTATTACAACCACCAACTCAAAATTGGTTCAATTATTGGATCAATGCACAAGAATATTATACCAAATTATCCGAAAATTATTACAATGTCCAATCCAATTCTTCTTCCAATTCCAATTCTTTTTCCACTTCCACCCGAGGTCGTCCTGCAGACAGCTCTTCTAATTACTTCCCCGTAAACGGTAATGCCACTCCCAGAGATCGTGGCTATGATGTAGATGATGAGTACATGACCTCAAGTGGACTACCCGCAGCTGATCTCTGGGAAGCGGAGGGGGATATAAATAGAAGAGGCACCACGCCTAGTGGAAAGACCTCAGGTAGAGCTGACGGCAGGACGAAAAGAGATGATATAAATACATCATCAAATATATATAATGAGATAAAAAAGAGGACAAGGGTTGTACAAGAGTATATAAATGGTCTTAAGAGATTAAAGGAGGTATTAACGAATAATAATTTTTGGAATATAATAGGTGATTATAGGATAAAATTAGAGAATATTAAATTAATGGGTTATAAAACATTAATACAATCTGAGAAATTAAATGAATTAACTATAGAAAAGGATAAATTAATTAAAGAACGTGATGAATTAATTAATGATGAGATGATATCATCATCAGATGATGAAAATGAAAATGGATATAAAAGATTAAAAAAAATAAATTATTATATAAAGAAAAAATAATAAATTAAAATTAATAAAAAAAATAATATTTAATATTACTAATAAATTATATAATCTTAATTTAGAAATTAATAAAATACAACAACAAACATTAATACATATACAAACTATTAGATTATTAATATTTAATTATTTATTAATACCAAATAATAATAATATTATACATATCTCATTACTTAATGAATATAATTTATTATCTATTATTAAAAATGAAATTATACAATTATTTAATAATATTAAAAAATCATTTATTATTATCAATAATGATAATATTGAACCACATCCTACTTATCTATCTGAAAAACAAAAATCTATATTATGGGAATATATTAGATTAATACATGCTATACTCTCTTCTATTAATATCAATGATTTATTCATACATTCAAATAATCATTATAAAATTGATACATATACTAATACAAATACACATTTCTATAATAATGATCATATATACCTCACCAATCTTGCCAGAATCAATCCAAAATTAGCCAAATTGAAAATTAATCAAAATATAGATAAATTCAATACATACCATCATAAATATACACATAAAAAAAATTATCATAAAACCTTTTTATTCCCAAATAATAAACTCATTACACCTTTCGATGTTTATAAAGGTATGTTGATACGAAGTCGATGGAGCCTGCGACTGACGAAGGAGTGGAACGACTGAGGTGTTGTCCATCCTATGGATTATATACACCCGAGGTTACAGTCCACCTCCTCATTCGTCTTGCAGACAGCTTCTCTATTTATCTATCTCTAAAGAGTATAGCCACTCCCAGAGATCGTGGCCATGATGACGAACGAAGCATGAGCGAGATGTTGTCCACTCCACCTGAAGTCCAATCCTACTCTCTTCGTCTTGCAGACAGCTTCTCTATTTATCTCCCCTTCCAGCTCCCGTAGATCGCTTCCAGGTTCCACTTGAGGTTACATATATTACATCATCCTTAGCACCATCTTCCATCATTCCCATGATGGATGATCCATCACTACCTTCACAGCTTCTCTATTTATC